>OY747709.1:957500-1120000 GCA_963556495.2 Valencia hispanica
CGACTACGACCTCAGATCAGACGAGACGACCCGCTGAATTTAAGCATATTACTAAGCGGAGGAAAAGAAACTAACAAGGATTCCCTCAGTAGCGGCGAGCGACCATCTGTGGGATTATGACTGAACGCCTCTAAGTCAGAATCCCGCCTAGACGTAATGATACCGTAGCGCCACATCACTTCGGTTGGTCTCTGATAACCGGCTCCGGCCGGTGAGGAGAGCCGCTCGTGACTGGGCTGGGGTGTGGCTGAACGATGGTCACCCCTCTCCAATTTCGCACAGCATGTTTGTGGAGAACGTGGTGCTAAATGACTAAATGACGACCTGATTCTGGGTCAGGGTTTCGTACGTAGCAGTGCAGCTCCCTCGTTGCGATCTATTGAAAGTCAGCCCTCGATCCAAGTTTTTGTCGGCCGACCTCCGGGGCCTCCCTCCCTCCCTGGTGCAGCCGTGCCTTACCAGAGGCACGAGACCGGGAACGGGGTGCTGGGGAGCCCGTGTCAGGGGCACTGGGGCTCGGGTCTGAGCCAGGGCGCACTCTACTGGTGCGCGTTGGCTTTTACCTGGCCCCGTGCTCTGAAGGAAGGAGAGAACATTTTCAGAGTGTTGAGCTCCAGCACGACAGGGGTGCTGGGGCACAGCCCCGTGAGCCCGAGTGGAGGCACTCGGGCCAGGAAGGCCGCGACGGACCGGCTCCCATCATCCGGTGGACCAGTGCCTTACCAGAGGCACAGATCTCTTCGTGCCTTACCAGAGGCACGAAAATGTTGGTGGTGCGTGTGGCTTGGCTTAGTCCGCGGAGGGGTGCTTAAGTGTGGGTACCCCGGTCCGCACGGTGGTCATGGTTGTGGAGGTGGTTGGTCCAGAGGCTCTGCAGGGGTGCTGGGTCTTTGCACTATGAGCCCGAGTGGAGGCACTCGGGCCCGGATGGGAGCCCCAGGCCAGCTCCCATCCACCGGTGGAGCGCTTGTGATCGGTAAAGGAAAATGTTCAAAGTGTTGAGCTCCAGCACGACAGGGGTGCTGGGTCTTGGCACTATGAGCCCGAGTGGAGGCACTCGGGCCCGGATGGGAGCCCCAGGCCAGCTCCCATCCACCGGTGGAGCGCTTGTGATCGGTAAAAGAAAATGTTCAAAGTGTTGAGCTCCAGCACGACAGGGGTGCTGGGTCTTGGCACTATGAGCCCGAGTGGAGGCACTCGGGCCCGGATGGGAGCCCCAGGCCAGCTCCCATCCACCGGTGGAGCGCTTGTGATCGGTAAAGGAAAATGTTCAAAGTGTTGAGCTCCAGCACGACAGGGGTGCTGGGTCTTGGCACTATGAGCCCGAGTGGAGGCACTCGGGCCCGGATGGGAGCCCCAGGCCAGCTCCCATCCACCGGTGGAGCTGTGCCTTACCAGAGGAACAGATCTCTTCGTGCCTTACCAGAGGCACGAGGCTCTCTGTGCCTTACCAGAGGCACGAGAAAGTTGGCGCTGCGTGTGGCTTGTCTTAGTCCGCGGAGGGGTGCTTAAGTGTGGGTACCCCGGTCCGCACGGTGGTCATGGTTCTGTTGGGGTGGTTGGTCCAGCAGCCCTGGAGCCAGATCTCCTGCCCCTCTCCCTCCGGCCTGAGAGCAGCAGGCCCTGGGTGAGGGCTGGGGTCGGGCCCTGGGTCCTGGAGCCAGCCTCATGCACCTCTCCCTTCTGCCTGTGAGCAGCAGGCCCTGGGTGAGGGCTGGGGTCGGGCCCTGGGTCCTGGAGCCAGCCTCATGCACCTCTCCCTTCTGCCTGTGAGCAGCAGGCCCTGGGTGAGGGCTGGGGTCGGGCCCTGGGTCCTGGAGCCAGCCAAATGCACCTCTCCCTTCTGCCTGTGAGCAGCAGGCCCTGGGTGAGGGCTGGGGTCGGGCCCTGGGTCCTGGAGCCAGCCTCATGCACCTCTCCCTTCTGCCTGTGAGCAGCAGGCCCTGGGTGAGGGCTGGGGTCGGGCCCCTTGTCTTTCCAGTCTCACTGGATGCGTAAAAACGACTAAGTGTCGGCCCCAGGCTGTGGGGGAGGCCCGGTTTACATGCCCAGGAAGAGGCCCCCTTCCTGGGCAAAAAGTGCCAGCCTCAGCCCCTTGTCTTTCCAGTCTCACCGGATGCGTAAAAATGACTAAGTGTCGGCTCCAGGCTGTGGCGGAGGCCCGGTTTACATGCCCAGGAAGAGGCCCCCTTCCTGGGCAAAAAGAGCCAGCCTCAGCCCCTTGTCTTTCCAGTCTCACCGGATGCGTAAAAACGACTAAGTGTCGGCCCGCTGCCTTACCAGAGGCACCAGATGCATAAAAACGACTAAGTGTCGGCTCGCTGCCTTACCAGAGGCACCAGATGCGTAAAAACGACTAAGTGTCGGCCCCTGCCTTACCAGAGGCGCGAGATCGAGCGTATGGTTCTATACTGCGTAGCATGGGTTGCCCATTGGACATGGTCTCTCATGGTGGTCGCCAGGAGCCCAGTCGAGAAAAACACCTCCCGCAGGTTTATGATATTCTTTTTCACACAACGTCTTAAAAAAGGAGCGAAAAGATCGATATGGTCATGATTGTGGAGGCTTTTTGTCCAGCAGCCCTGGAGCTATTCTGCCAATGGCAGGCGTTTGTCGGTCGGTCCTGCCAATGGCAGGCGTTTGTCGGTCGGTCCTGTCAATGGCAGACCCTTGTCGGTCGGTCCTGTCAATGGCAGGCCTCGCTCGGGCTGTCAATGGCAGACCTCGGTCGGTCGGTCCTGTCAATGGCAGACCCTTGTCGGTCGGTCCTGTCAATGGCAGGCCTCGGTCGGGCTGTCAATGGCAGAACTCTGACACTTCCCGCACATGAACGTAACACATTTTCACTGCGGTGAATTGTGTGACAATGTCCGCAAACTCCATTGGAAGTGTGTGCCACTGACAGGACTTTGGGTTAAGCAAAAAAAAACCCAGATCAGTAGTAATCAATAACAATAGACTCAATTTCAGTACTGATTCACTGCTCATAAATGAATTTATAATCTCCTCCCCTTATTCATAGATTAATATGAATAACCAAAACAATGAAATAACTGAAAAAGAAATAATTGTTGAATAACAATGAACTGAAATTGAATAAGAAAAATAAAATAAAAATAAAAAATAAAAAGGAAGCATAACTGAAATCACATAAATGACCTACTAATGAAAGAATAATAAAAAAATTTAACTGAAAAATGAAAATCAACCCCTTTTTCTCTCTGCTTTACCTGGGATGAGACCCTGCTAAATTTTAATGGAACTGCCATGGAGGAACACAAGAGAGTAGTTACAGAAAAAAAACATCAGAAAACCTAATTCACAAGGTGATTCAAATGTAATCGTCATACTTCTGTTATTCAATTACTCATATAGTTCGAGGTAGTCAAGCGTGTCCATGTCACATCCATCGTCTCCATCCCCTTCATCTCGTCTTTCGGCGTCTGCATCAGGTTCGTTCGCATCGGTCTGCTGGCTGCCATTCAGCTGCCAGCAGACTCCCAGCAGAGTTCAAGCGGCTGGAGCATTGACTGGAGTGACCCCCACCAACCAGTTTTTACTGGAACTCCTCCCACTCAATGAAATACAGAACATGACCAGGAGATGGCACTTCTCTCTCAGAATACAGTATACACCGCCAGATTTAAAGCGCCGCCTCTGGCGGTGTGTGGAATTTCACATAATTCATAGAACCAAGAGTGACATACATGTAATTAATACCTACATGTGATTTAAGAAGTGAAATTATAACAGACCGAGCTACTGGAGATTCGCTGGCCACTGTTTTATCTGGAGTTAAATTAGTGTAGCTAATGCCGCCTGTCAAATTTTTTATCACAAATTATTTACTGTGAATCTACATATAAAGAGGAAAAACTAAGCCTTTTGGAAGATGTTTGCAGTTGCAGGTATTCAGTGCATGCCTTCGACCAGGGAATTAGCATTATTATTGCTCAACCTTTTGTTTTGCACTAATAGGCCATTGGTCACCCATTGTCACACAAATCGCGTCGGCTACAGAGCTGGCCTAAAATGCAGCTAGCTGTTCAACTTTGATCATTTGTGTCTGTTGTCAGAGCTTAAATCATATGTTCAGAAACAAACTTGCAGAAGCATTCCAATTGTGTAAGGAGGGAAATTACATCTTCTATGAGAGCTGGACCGGAGAGAATATTATTGGGACCAAGATACATGTAATATATACCAGTCATGGAGAACAGTATGTGTTTTTTTGGTTGGGACTCAATGTCCACAGTCTCACTTTGGCTTCAAAAGTAAACATGGCACTGACATGTGTGTCTATACTCTGAAAGAGGCTGTCAGTAGCTATAGAAAACATAATACCAGCATGTTTATGTGCTTCCTGGATGCCTCTAAAACCTTTGACCGGATTTAGAAAGCTACAAGAGCGAAACATTGCAAGTAAGGCTGCAGTCACACCTGGGTGAACCGGTTAAGCACAACCGGGTTAAAAAAGACGGCATGCGGTCACACCAGCCATGTCGATAACGCGCCACTCTGCCACAATGTCTAAAGACCCAATTTGCATGACAACAACCGCAATCCCGCTGAAACCTAATCGCACCCTGGCCCACATCCAGAGTTGGGCTGAGGATCCGCGCTTCCGGCCAGAAAAAGTGTGTATGTGTGTGTGTGGGGGGGGGGTAGAACGTAGGTGTGACCGCACCCTAAGATGGGGTAATGCCATGTCTGAGGTTTGGCCCAGGCCAGAGCTTTTACTGTCATTGGACCAGAGAGAAATACACCAATGTGACGGCACACGTCGGCCACGCAGCCAGAGCCTTCAATATACTTAGAGTTGCGACATACATTGACTTCGCTGCGTGAACGGTCATGTGACTCAAGGCGCATTTGTAGTTTAAGAGCAGGCCTACAACTCATTTAACTTTTTCAGGATGCCTGGACGAACGTGTGCTGTTAAAAGCTGCTACAGTCGGTCAGGTAAGCAGACAACAGTCCAAGGGGAGCAATCAAAGCCATTATGTGTTTTTCGGATCCGAAAGTGGAGACCAAATGATGGACCACAGATTTCCGACATAACAAAGCGGCAGTGAACCATATGCTGTGCCCTCAGAAATATGTGCACAACCATTGTGTGACTTTTGCCATGAGAAGAAACACACATTTCCACAGGTCCTTAGCATCTTTTCTTAAAACAAACACCTGAATCTCTATAAGGTTCATGTTGTTTATTAATCAGTCAGTTATTTTGGCAGGTAGAAGACACACCACCGATTCTTCACAAAAATTACAAAACAATAGTTTGGGGAATTGGACAGACAAAAACAAGAATAAACAATAGCTGTGTCCCAATTCAGGGTCTACGCACTTTGAAGTGGTGTTTAATAATTTACCATAATAGTCCATCCAAAATACTTCAGTTCCATATTGCCTAGCAACTCCAGATATTCCTTAACTAATTTCGTATTAATTAATCCTTTTTAAATCTACTTTCTTCCTTTAAAAAAATCTGTTTACCTGTGACCTGAGTCTGTGTAATATATTTATATATCAAATAAATCATCAAAATATAATTTACTTTATAATTTATAATTTACTTTTTAAAATGGAGCGGGAAATTATTTTTATTAGGACATTTTATTTATTTAGCTGAAATGGAGAACATGGGGAGGCGATCCAGGCGAGCTCTCATTGGGCTGAGAGCGCATGCCCTGTAAGTTAAGGATAGGTAACATTAACTTAAGTGAAAAATAATGCTTGTGAGAACCGTGTAAAATGGCTTGGCAAAAACCATTTCATAACTACATATATGGTGCAATGACACAAAGGCAATTAAGCCATGCAATGCGCAAAAAAATTAACTACAAACAGTGCAATAAATAAAGCAATGCCATATTCTATTTACGATGCTGTTCTATATACAGTGCAATGGTTGGAGTAAAAGCTGTCAGTTCTTTGTGCATGAGGGGGCAAAGCCATGGACAGTCAGCAGGCGAGTGTCCACAAGGCCCCCCCACACACATCAGGTCTTGCAACCAGCCACAGCTAAACAACCCGTAACTATCCAGTGACTTGTAGCTAGCTTTTAAACTGTGTCTGAGTGTAGTTTGATAGTTAGTCTGATAGTTTGTGATGTCGATCGGAGTGAACAGTGGAAGTGTTGAGGTCTTTGCTCCATCCTCAGGTAGTTCGTAGGGATCGACATTCTCCACCTCCTTTAACTTTTGCACATATATCCCTCGCAGAAGCAACAAGACAATCTCGGTAAACACCCCTTTCTTTTATCTTACTCCTCTCCATTCTCCAAATCAAAATCACAACCAAGAGCAACCCAACAACAACCTTTCGAGTTCGCCTTCGTCGGTGACTTGGCAGGCATTCAAATTACCTTAGCAACAGTGAGCACCTACTGATGCTCAGGTTGCTATGGAAAAGTCACGTAACTGACATTGTCGTGACGTATCTCAACGACCACAAAAATAAATAAAATATCTAATAAATGTTTTTGTAATGAAATAAACACAGTAGACATTTTTTTGTTGTTTTTCATGTTTATTTAAGTTGAAAGTGTATGTACCCTAGCCTACAAGAAAACATTTAAAAAGAACAAATAAACAAAAGAACTTGCGTGTTCATTTTTGTTCCACTTAAGAAAAGCCAAAGGGCTGTTCTTCTGGGTCCACTTTTCGGGGGCTCCTCAACCTGTCGTTGATTCTGCTGGGGATACGCTGCCACTGGTCCGCAGACAGATCTGGGAAGAGTTGGGTCGTATGACTGTAAATGCTCATTTTTATGTTCTTTGGCAGTGACATTTTCCCATGTAACGCTCCCATTAATAAATTAAAATCCATGTTATTGCTAGGCTACAAAATGATTTCAAACAGCCTTGGTATTTTATATTGCAATCAGACTAATCTTTATTAAACCTGGACAGGCTCATTTTTGGCTGCTTCAGCAAAGCAACACTAAATGTCCTGCAGCCTCCAAGTTATTTACTTAATTTGAAGCATAACTGGAGGTTATGTCAACGTAACACATAGGGAATAATTTCACAAATCCTCTGCATAATATTGATTTGTTTCATTCATTGTTATTGTCAGGCAGCTGAAAAGGCAAAACATTAAACATTAAAGTTTTGTATATTAAATGCCGCAACATCTTCCATCCTTGCAGTCATCACGGTGATGAACTCGTCCAGCTTGGCTACACTGCTCACTGTAAAGCCGCCCATGGGATATGAAGCTTTTGTCTGACCACCAAGTCAGCTGTAAGACAGCCTCAGCCAAGTGAACCACGCCTGCAGTCACAAAGATCATTCACTGTTTTCAGTGTATATTCACGGACAAGTTGGCATGTTGTATATGTATTTGTTAGGCTTTATTTGCACACCGTATGCTTCAGTGTTAACACTAAAACCACCACAAGGCAAACATTTATTAGAATGAAAAATCTGTAGACAAGTAAACTGCGAGTGATATACATTTTTATTTGTACTGTGTTTATGTATCTTAGAAGCTAACTACTGTACTATAGATTGCCTGTTTTGGTGGCAATTCGTCTGAGGGAAAAAAGAAACGAGGAGGAAAAGTGACTGACGATTGCTTCAGGACATGGCCCAATCACTGCTCCTCCCCGTGGACAAATGATGTACTGCAGCTGAATTTCCCCACGGACCAAGCGGCAGCCCGTCACGGACCAATCACGGTCCTGCAGAAGTCCTACCAAGGAATTACGGGAACCTCGAGTTGGCTACTACTGTACTTCTGTGTGCGGTAAATGTAGAATACTCATTGATGTGAAAGTTATAGCCATTAAGTGAACACTGGACTCTGTGATTTACCTTCAAATGTGTACTGCGCAGGTGAGTGAGAAAGACTGCTTCTGTGCAGGGTGCAGAAAAATCACATAACAGACACTGAAAGGTTACTTGTGCAGTATATCTTGGTTGTGGACCCTGTGTTCTCTGGTGAATCTTTGCCAAGTGGACCTTGAGTGCATTCATGGAGTTGAATGTGTACACACATTCTTGGTGTAAGCAGGGAAATGGGGCGGTTCTACCATAGTTGCCTTTTCTCACACATAAACTTACAATACTTACACTTCCACAGCATCCTCACCATACAAGGATCTGTAATAATAGAAAACAAGAAAACTGAACTCAGCCCAACAATATCGCTGTAAAAACAAAATGGTAATAGAACTGAAACGACGTCTTAATTACCATAAAACTTGCATGTAAACAAGCGTGTGTGTGCGAGAGAGTGAGAGGTGGAAAGAGAGTGGGCATGGAGCGGTCGAGTGGATCAATGCCTGGCGTGCAGCTCGCGGCATCAATGAAATGAACACCTCCACAGCGGCAGCGCTTGCTACACTCCTTTGCCCCCGAACGTGATTGCACCGCTTTTCTACCACAAGAACTGGCGGAAACACACATTATTTTCGGACAAACTGTCGGTGTTTGAGCTGTCCTCAGACTGTTACTAAGCTAACTTTAACATTCGGCTGACACTATTTTGAGTGGACATTAGCTGGCGTTCAGTAAAGTTGCTTCCTGGTGAGGGGTGCTGTCAGGCCGTCTGCCTTAGGTGCTTGTTCTCTTCCCAAGTCAGTGTTGACCCCTGTGCAAGTACTGTTCCCGACTGTTGTGCTGGCCTGACATTTTTGAATTAGGCCCTTCCCCTTTGTTATAATTTCAATTCAATTCAATTTAGTTTATTTATATAGCGCCGATTCACAACAGATGTCATCTCAAGGCACTTAACGAGAAGTCCTTTCAATACATATATACAAACATTCCAATCAGTTAAAAAGTTTCCTATTTAAGGAATCTCAGCAGATTGCGTCAGTCATTGGCGTGAGGTTGGGCCCCGTTGATGCAGACTTGTGTTATAACACAAAACATACCAATTTATCTCTACTAAACCCGATTAGTGCAATTAATCTTTCAGCTAGATAGTACAATCAACTAATGTTTAGTAATGATAGCAGGTTTTTACAAAACATAACAGTATAAGTAATGATCACTCAGAACTAGAAACAAAATCCCACAGTCACTCCAGTATCTGTGGTATGGGTGTGTATTTTTTACCACCCTGGCCATTTTCAAGCTAAAATGTTTTTGACTTCCAGCCCTCAAACCCTACAGTAAGCAGCACCTGTACATTAAACTGTAGTTTAATGTAACAATCAAAAGAGTGAGACCTATTAACAAGCAATTGTAGGCAGTGATTTTTCTGAAAACATATGTTTAGACAGAGAATGGATACACTGGTACATTGTATTACATGCTATACAAGAAGCTACGACTTTCATATTGCTTTAAGGCATGGTAACATGTGAAAGGCATGTGAAAACAAACACTTTGCAGCATAAGCTCCATCCCTTATTATATTATTTTTCTGCTGCGTAAGTGGCTTGTTTAGCAGATGAGGCAGTGCTGATAAAGGCCCACAACTGTGGATCTAAACAGGATGTGTATTTGCATGTTCTGCTGCACCTTGCTTTGACAAACTTGCAGAAAACTGTACAAACACAGGGACGAGTTTGATCAGAACACAAGTAATTTATTGATTCTTATGCACAATGTCCGTTTGGTTAATAGGTCAGAAATGTTATTTCATTCTGATCTTCTTTGCTTGTAGTAAAAGACTGTTGAATTTCAGGATCTACTGATCAGAGGGTGAGGTGACATCTGCCTCTATTGTCTTTTGCTCCAGCCTGTTGCCCTGCTGCACACCTCATAGTCATTTCTTTCTCTCTCTCTCTGGCTTTCTACCCATTTTTCTCTTTAGCTCTTGCTCTCCAGGATAGATAGAGGGCATTCATTATCTGCAGGCCCGCTGGGACCTCCCTCCTCTTTAGGATGCATCCAGCAGTTTAAACCAGGCCAATCAGAGAAGTGGGGGAGGATAGGGTTAGAGGAGAGAATTCGTGTGGAGCTTGGTATGTGTGTTTGGTTTGGATTGCCAAATGAGTCCATCTACTGTAACTATAGCCATCCACTGCAGAGATGAGAGATCAGCACACTGAATTCAGGATTCTATTACTGTTAAAAAAACATGCATTGGAGGCGGTGCATGGTGTAGAGGTAGAGCGAGTGCCCCATATATAGTACGAAGGCTATTAGTTCTCGATCCAGCCATCTGGGGTTTGATTCCCAACCGTGGGACCTTTGCTGCATGTCTTCCTCCCTTCTCTCTCTTCTCAGCTCCTGTCTGACTACTAGAAATAAAGGCCACTAGTGCCCCCACTTCTTTTAAAATAGTGCATGTTTTGCAGCAGTTAAGCAAGATAGAACAACTAAATGTAGCAAGGTTATGGAAAACTAGCTGGACATTTTTTCTTCTTTAAAAGACCATGGGCCTTATTTATAGAATAGAATAGAATACCTTAATTGTCACAATACATATGTACAAGGAGATAAAAGAAGCAACTCAATTTTCAGTGTGAGTTATGCAGGATACAGTATATGCAATATAAAGAGATAAATAATTGAGAAAATACATTTTAAAATGGGGTGGGGGTGGAATCATGTTTCTGAGGTAGATGGTATAGCACATATTTATATTTATATACAGGGTGGAGATTGCATATAATAAAATAGGTTATTTTCCACCAGGGAGTTTATGTTTTCACCAGGGTTTGTTTGTTTGTCCGTTGTTCAGCAACATAACTCAACAAGTTCTAGATGGATTTTGATTAAATCTTTAGGTAATGTCCGCAGTGGGACCAGGAACAAGTGATTCGATTTTGGGGGTGATCCGAATCATCATTTGGGGGAAGGGAGACTGAGCTGCCTTGGCGGAGGTCATTGCTCTATGAGTGCTTTTCTGTTTGTGCAAGTTAATGTTGCACAGTAATGGTTGTCTATTGCACAATGACGATTGTTCATGTTACGTGTAATTGAGTCAATGCATGTGCGAATTCACAGTTGTTATGACTTTTGGAGAAAAAACTGTTCTTAAGTCTATGATTTGATGCATCTGTAGCTTTACCGTGAGGGCACCAGGTCAAACAGCTCAAAGCCTAGATGGGACCGGTCTTTGATGAGGATTTATGTTCTGCTAAGGCAGTGAGAGGTGTAAATGTCCATCAGGGAGGGGAGTGGGCAGCCGATGATCTTGAAGTGTTGATAGAAGACTTGGAGCCATGTGCGTGCTGCCATCTGCTGTGCTGCCTTGAGTGCTCTTTGTAGCCTCTCCCTGTCTGCCATGGTGCAGCTCCCATACCATGATGTTATGCAGTATGTCAGCAGGCTCTCGATGAACGAGCGGTAGAAGGTCAGCAGCAGGCTGGAAGCCAGGTTGTGCTGTCTGAGGACCCTCAGGAAGTGTAGTCGCTGCTGAGCTTCCGTGATGACAGCTGTGATATTCTCTGTCCAGGGGATGTCTTTGAGATGAGGACGCAGAGAAACCAGAAGGTGTGGACCCTCTCCACACACTCGCCATGTAGCGGAGGGCTATGTCACTGCAGTCCCTCCTGCAGTTGACAATGATCTCTTTCGTCTTCTTGGTGTTTAGAGACAGGCTATTCTCTGAAAAACCTCCACTCGTTAGGCTGCCTTGTTTCCCTTTGAAATCAGTTCAACCACTGTGGTGTCATCAGAAACCTTACCAATGAGGGGGCTTTCCCGGGACGGACTGCATTCGTGGATGTAGGGTGCACAGGCAAGGAGAACCTGTCTAACCTTGTGCTCTGTTACAGATAGTTGAGTAGTGCAGGACCCGGGCGGGGATAGGAGTAGGGCGGTACCAGATGAGTGCTCCTGCTTAGCTGTTTCAAAGCGGGGAAAGAAGCTGTTTAGCTCCTCTGCCAAGGATGGGCAGATGGGACTCCTCTTATGGTCCGTTTTGGCTTTCTTAATTCTCCTTTTCAGGTCAGTCCAAGCAGCCCTGTACAGAGCTTGGTCGCCTGACCTGAAGGGTGCACAGCGGGCTCTGAGGAGTAAGTGGACCTGGCTGGTCATCCAGGGTTTCTGGTTAGGGAAAGCCCAAAAGGTTTTGTCCACAGTCACATTTCTTATGCAAAACTTGATGTAGTCAAGCACAGGTTGTAACTGTCTTAGAGGTAGGCCTGGCACAACGTCTAAGAGGGGTGTAGACTGGGAAGAGCAGGAGGGAGAGATGATCTGACTGGCCAAGGTGGAGGAGGGGTATGGCTCTATATGCATGCTTAAATGGGGGGTATTATGCTTCTTCCAGGCACATATTACCCTTCTATAGCACACTCCAATAAAACTGTCACCTTAAGTCTTTTAAAAGTCCGTCATATATCCAAATCCACCTTAAAGAAATTTACTTCCGTATTGGACGCCTGAATTTTCGCCTGTGCCTCTCTAAGACCCTCCTACTCTTTCTGACACTCCCCCTTCAGTTCGTCACATACCGTGCATCATCGCATCATGCATGGAGTCGGAAAGAAAATCCCACAAAAGACGCGCAGCTGCAGCTGGTGTGTTATAATTACTGCACCTGGGACTCAGCCGTAGTTGTGTGAGGTGGGGAGGGGAAGGGGAGCTCTGCAGGGGCAAGGCTCTTGGCTGAGTACGTAAGGTCGGAGGAAAGGTTGGGTGGAAAAGGCAGGGATAAGTGGGAGCAGGCGTTTCAGCAACCCCGAGAACTACCAGCAGAGACTCAAAGATTACTCTAACATGAGTGAATGGGTCAGAGCAACACTTCAGGTATGTTTATAATAAAGGAAAGACAGGTTCTCAGGATATTAAGCTTCAGAAAGTCCATTTTGCATAATACCCCCCCTTTAATGTTTGAGTAGACACAATCCAGAGTGTTCTCCCATCTAGTAGAAGTTTAACTTTCTCTAAAATATATAATTAACAGTAGCTTAGACCAGTAACGTACACAAAAAAGTATCAATAAAACCAAAGCTGATTTGTGAGTCTACATTTGAACTGAGGGGGAGCACATTCCCTTTGTCCATGCCTACCTCAAACCTCCACAGGACCACCCAGTGCCTACTGAAGCTTTATTGCCAACTTCAGATCAATCTTACTTTGACGATGAAAATTTTTTAGATACTGAGTAGAACTTCAACCACAGTTCCATTTAACCACTACATGTTTAACTGTAAAACATAATCTTTGCTGCTATATCAGTGCCCCCAAAAATAAGCAGGCAGGTGGAAAGCAATTTTCATATATATGGTCAGAGGACCAACCCATAGTTTTCTATTATCCTACAGGCACGATGCTTTCCACTCTCTAACAGTCATCACTTGGTTCATGCAAGCAGCAGTCTTGTGTCCAGGTCTCTGTCAGCAAGTTTCCCTGTATCATCTTAGCTGTCTCTCCAACTGTGGGCTCTGCACCATTCACATGTCCTTGCATTATTGGTATACTTAAGTTGTTATGTGCTGCTATAGTTGGTCATCTGGGAGGTGTAAGGTTGCTCAAGACCTTCTGAAGTCCCAGGCTTGGGTGAATCCAGTTAGGATCTCACCTCATTGTAAAGGGTGAAACATATCAGCAGTAGGTCAAGAATATGACTCGCTGATGTGGCTACCTTGCTCCAAGTTTTTCGGTTAAGTGTCAGTGCATCAGTAGAAGCTACCCTTGTGAAGGTTTTATGTCTGTTCTGCATTCTCCCACGACCACCTCCCCTACTGCAATCATTGCAGTTTCACTCACCTGTGATCTGCTCTATGTCCAGCCTTTTAATCTGTACCAGATTTTCTCGTCATGTCAGGCAGTTTTTTCAGGTCCTTGGTTGACATTCTCGTTATGACCACAGTCCTGTACCCTAGATTCTCCTGCCTTGCCTTGCACTCATCTGTCTTTTGCAAAGCTTCTGATCTTTGGACATTGACCTTGTTTGTGTTCCCCCATCATTGGCAAGTTATGCCTAACCCTTGAATAAGTAATCTGATGTCTGCCTCTTTGTGTATAATCCTTGTTTTTCTACCCTTTAGCCCTCTAGATTTATTGATGACAGATTCTCTTACATGGCTGAATCGAATCCAGCCAGCCCAAAACATTACCTACAGTGATGCGATCACTATCACCTCCCATTTTGTGGTTTCTCTCTGGACAAGCGAGATTAACCCCACAGTGTCCAGCCTTGAGGATCTTTCTGGAGATGGTAACTTCTTTTTGGGTTCCCAGAGCCGATTAATTCCTGGAGAAGCATTCCGTTTGGATCAAAAACCCTCGACTGATCTTGAAAAGGTTAGGGGCTTTTGTTTTGAGTGCTTTCAAATTCATTGACTCTTATACAGCCACTAACTTCTCATCTCCTCTTACAGCATTTCCTTGGTGCTCCTCCAGAGGTCTGGTGACTCTCACCAGTTTCAGATTTGAAATAAATCTTTTAAAATGTTGTATGTGTCTGGTTGAATTTTCTAGTCTTTTGCTTCATTCATTACAACCCATTGCTGAAGTTACATCACACTTAAAGTGCTCATGACACCAAATCTCGTAGCAAGATGGCGCCGCGTACGGACGCCTCGGTACTTCGCTCTCTAGTATTAGTTACTGTTTTACTTTTTTGCGTAGTTTTCTGCACTCCCTCTGCTATTAAAATTAGCAGAGAGGAACTCTTACAAATAGGGCTATCCAGTGCCGGACTTTTTTCACCGGTTTTTACTCAACCAGACTGCTTTATGGAGATTCTGATCGGAGGAGCAGCAGCGCTCTGTGGATTTAGACGGAGACGCCGACGAGGGAAACGAGCTGGAGTGCTCGTCAAGCTGCGGCAGCGGGGATTACGCACCGCTCTCCCATCCATACACCTGGGGAACGTCCGCTCTCTGCATAACAAAATGGATGAATTGCTCCTTCTCCTATCCAAGAACTCAGACTTTCGCCGTTCTGCCGCCTTTTGCTTCACTGAAACCTGATCCAGTGAACCCATCCCAGACAGCGCACTAAAGCTGCCAGGCTTCCAGCTGTTCCGAGCGGACCGCTGCGCGGAACTGTCTGGGAAGTCAAAGGGAGGAGGAACGTGCTTCTACATAAACAAAGGTTGGTGTACAGATGTCACAGTGTTAAAGAAGACATGCAGCCCTCACCTAGAGTCTTTTTTCATAAACTTTAGACCATTTTATTCACCGCGGGAGTTCGCCTCGTTTGTGCTGGTCGCTGTATACATTCCACCGCAGGCGTGCGTAACGGAGGCGTTACATCACCTCGCCGACCAGATCATAGACGTGGAGAAAACTCACCCGGACTCTCTGCTAATCATTCTCGGGGATTTTAATAGAGCAAATCTCAAACTTGACCTGCCTAAATATAGACAACACGTGACGTGTCCTACCAGGGACATGAACACTTTGGACCACTGCTACACCACAATAAAGAATGCATATCGCTCTGTCCCCCGTGCTGCTTTGGGACTCTCTGACCACTGCCTGGTCCACCTCATCCCATCTTACAGGCAGAAGCTGAAATCTCCTAAGCCTGTAGTAAGAACTGTGAGGAGATGGACTGATGAGTCAAAGATGCAGTTACAGGCCTGCTTTGACTGCACTGATTGGAGCGTCTTTGAAGCAGCAGCCTCAGACCTGGACGAACTGACCGACACTGTGACATCTTACATCAGCTTTTGTGAGGACATGTGTGTGCAGACCAAAACCTTCTGCACGTTCAACAACAACAAACCATGGTTCACTGCAGAACTGAGACGGCTACGCCAGGACAAGGAGGAGGCCTACAGGAGTGGAGATCGGGTCCTGTACAAGCAGGCCAGGAACAAGCTGACAAAGGAGATCAAGGCAGCAAAAAGGAACTACAGTGCAAAGCTGAAGGAGCGTTTTTCTGCCAACGATTCTTCTGCAGTTTGGAAGGGCCTGCAGACCATTACCAACTACAGGAGACCATCCCCCCACCCTGTGGGGAGCCCCCACCTGGCTGAGGACCTCAATGACTTTTTCTCCAGGTTTAAAACGACTTTCACACCTTCCACCTCCCCCACCATCTCCATTACAAAAGGCCTAGCATCACCCCAAACCACCCCCGTACCTGACCCCCTGCCTGCGCTGAGGATCTGTGAACAGGATGTACGTCAACTATTTCAGAGACAGAGGATTAAGAAGGCATCAGGTCCTGATGGAGTGTCTCCGTCCTGTCTGAAAGTCTGTGCTGGACAGCTGGCTCCCATCTTCACTCAGATCTTCAACAACTCCCTGGAGCTGTGTGTGGTCCCCTCCTGCCTCAAACGTTCCACCATCATTCCGGTTCCCAAGAAGTCCTCTGTCACAGGATTAAATGACTACAGACCAGTCGCCCTGACATCTTTTGTCATGAAATCCTTTGAGCGACTGGTGCTGACCCACCTGAAGGACATCACGGATCACCTGCTAGACCCCCTGCAGTTCGCCTATAGAGCAAACAGGTCAGTGGATGACGCAGTCAACATGGCTCTCCACTACATCCTGCACCACCTAGACTCTGCAGCTACCTACGCTCGGGTCCTGTTTGTGGACTTCAGCTCTGCATTCAACACCATCGTCCCAGAGCTCCTCCATCAAAAAATGTCCCAGCTCACCGTGCCTCCCTCCACCTGTCAGTGGATTACCAGTTTCCTGACTGACAGGTGAAACTGGGTAACTTCACATCCAGCTCCCGGTCCCTCAATATCGGCGCCCCCCAGGGATGTGTTCTCTCCCCACTGCTCTTCTCCCTTTACACCACTGACTGCATGTCAAGGGACCCTTCTGTGAAACTCCTGAAGTTTGCAGATGACACCACCATCATTGGACTCATCCGTGACGGTGACGAGTCTGCATACAGAGGGGAAGTGGAACAGCTGGTCCTCTGGTGCAGTCAGAACCACCTGGAGCTAAACCCGCTCAAAACTGTGGAGATGACAGTGAACTTCAGGAAGAGACCCCCATCAACATCTCCTCTCATAATCATCAACAGGCCAGTCCCCACAGTGGAGTCTTTCAGGTTCCTAGGATCCACCATCACACGGGACCTGAAGTGGACCTCCCACATTAACTATATAATAAAGAAGGCCCAGCAAAGGCTGTACTTTCTGCGTCAGCTCAGAAAGTTCGACCTGCCTCAGGAACTGCTGACCATCTTCTACACAGCAATAGTCCAGTCTGTCCTGACCTCATCCATCTCTGTCTGGTTCGGATCCGGCACCAGAAAAGACAAGGACAGACTGCTGAGAACAATCAGGTCCTCAGAGAAGATCATAGGTACTGATCTTCCCTCCACTCAGGACCTGTACCAGTCCAGGGTCAAGAAGCGGGCCAGAAAAATCACCACAGACCCCTCACACCCTGGCCACAATCTGTTTAGGCTCCTCCCGTCAGGCCGGCGTTACAGAGCGTTGTACGCCAAAACCACCCGACACAAGAACAGTTTTTTCTCCCAGGCTGTCGCTCTGATGAACTCTGTGTAGTCACAGAGTGTGAGTCCATTCACATAACAATAAACTATAACTCTGCACTGCTGTACATACTCACTGTAAAATAACCCCGGTTTGGTGTATATATTATCCTTTATTATTTATTTGTATTTATTTCTTTATTTCACTTATTTAAGTTCTGTACTGGAGAGAAAAGTTGCCGGAGTCAAATTCCTTGTATGTGTCATACTTGGCCATTAAAGCTGATTCTGATTCTGATTCTGATTTTTAACGATAAAAACATTAAATTAAAAATATACATACTTACTTAACATTTTGGTTGGCCCAGTTCAATTCATAACGCGATTCAAACTATCAACAGCAAGCAGAAAAGTTTGTTTTCTTGCCACAGTGCTGCTGTGGGCTTTTTTCCAGTTCCGGAGCGCTCACAACAAGCAGCCAGCCCTCATGCTGCAGCCCTCCCACCCAGGTCTGGCTGCAGTCAGAATAAATGTTTTTCCTGGATCTTGCCTGTTTATGGGTTACCCTAACCCTAACCCTTTCTAAGTGAATCTAACACACAAGTAAACTAAAACACACATTTTGTGGTGGTGTACTTTACATTTTGGGAACTCCTTGGGTTTCACACAGTTTTTCTTGGCGTGGTAAGGTCTTGCTAGCTTAGTTAGCTTAGCTTCATTGCAGCTATGGCTATGGTCCTCCAGTAGAGCCAGCGCAGCCGGGACCTTAGACCGGCTGGCTGACGGTACGTAGGAAGCTTAGTTCTAGAACCCAGCCCACGGGCCACCACCAACTGGTCCGCGTTTCTACCAGATTTTCCCTGCTCAGCGACACACCCGCTGAGAAGCTGACCCTGGTAATCGGCTGCTCCATAGTCAGAAACATGGCATTAGAGACACCATTGACCATAGTCAAATGCTTGCCAGGGGCCACAACGGGCGACATCAAATCCTACCTGAAACTGCTGGCTAAAGATAAGCGTAAATACAGAAAGATTGTTATTCTCGTTGGCGGTAATGACAACCGGTTACTCCTGTTTTAGCTTCCCTTCATTGGCTCCCTGTTAAATCCAGAATAGAATTTAAGATCCTTCTTCTTACATACAAAGCCCTTAATAATCAAGCTCCATCATACATCAGAGATCTAATATAATGTCCTTACCTTCCTTAGGAATAATTGATATTACTGCTTTGCTCCAAGATTGGGGCATCTGGCCTGCCTCAAGGGTGTGATTAAAACATTTGAGAAGAAGTGGCATCAACTCTGGCTTAAATGTTTTATACCATTCACTAACAAATCCATCTGACCCGGGTGTCTTGTTGGTCTTTAGTCGAGTAATACAGCGCTATCCAGTTCAGCGGCTGTTATTTCAGCAGTCAGTAGGTTATTCTGTTGTTCTCCTATTGAGGGAAGATCCAGTCGTTTTAAGAACTCACCAATCACAGAGTCGTCAGCTTTGTCAGGGTGGGTATATAAATCCTTATAGTAGACTTCAAATGCTTGCTGAATGTCTTCTAGCTTATAGCAGACTTTGTTGTTTTTGAGATTTCTTATTTTATGAACAGTTCTGTCTGCTTGTTGCTTACGTAGTCTCCAAGACAGAAGCTTCATAGCCTGTGGGCCGGTTTCATAATATTTTTGTTTAGTAAACCTCATTTTTTTCTCATTGTCTTCATCATAGATCTGATTTATTTTTTTTATACAGTTTAGTCGGGCCCATATTTGTGGGTCTCTTTGAGTAAAATGTTGGGTTTTCAGGTTCTTCAGTTTTAACTGCAGTTCTG
The DNA here is from genome assembly GCA_963556495.2 of Valencia hispanica. NCBI lineage: Eukaryota > Metazoa > Chordata > Actinopteri > Cyprinodontiformes > Valenciidae > Valencia > Valencia hispanica. The sequence goes on from OY747709.1 coordinate 976,597, forward strand.
CTAGGTGTTTATGTTCCTCCTTTTTCCTATGAGCTGCAAAGGCTATGAGTTTGCCCCTAAGTTCCGCTTTCCAAGCGTCCCACAGGACATTTGGTGATACTGTTCCATTATCATTATTTAGCAAGTATTCTTTTAGCATTTCTTTCATATATGTTCCTTACAAACAATCGTTCAGTACGCTAGTATTGAAACTCCATAGAGTATTCTTCCTTTTATTATCCAGATGCAGTGAAAAGTATACTCCTGAGAGGTCTGAGACCTCTCTATCACCTATCTTACATTCACTTACTCTGTGTATATCTGCAGCTGAGATAAAATAAATAACCAAGTCTGGAATATTCTCTGTGGCAAGGGGAATAGTAAGTAAATTGCTTGTTTGTAGGGTGTAGCTCCCTCCATAGATCTATCATACCAAATTCTTTTAGCATTTTTCGCATGAATATTAAATTTTGCTTTCTCCTCTTGTGTAGATTTGTTGAGTCTAGTAAATCAAATATTTTTTAAAATAGATAATCGATCATGCCCTGGTGGCATATATACATTTAACAGGGTGACCTGTTTGTGATCGATCTTGCATTTGCCTAAGATATAACGTCCCTCCTTATCTTTAATTTGATCAGTTAATTGGAACTGTAACTTGTTAGAGAGTAGAATCGCCACTCCCCTTTTACGCCCAGATTTGTGTGAGGAATAAAATGTGTTCTTAAACCCCATCTCTTTTAATTTTTCATGTTCTGAATTGGAGAGATGCATCGCTTGCCAAAAAGCCAATTGAATATTTCCCCTTTTAATTTTAGCAATAACTTTGCTCCTTTTCACCGGATTATGTAACCCATTCACATTAAGCGTTATTATCTTATATTCCTGGTAGTCCATTTGCTCTTTTTCTTTGTGTCAATGAGGGCCTGTTGCAACCTGTAACACCTTACCCCTGAACTTGGGTGTAAAAAACTACGTACAAATAAACAATACAAAACACAATAAGCATACAACAAACTGACTTCCACAACTAAAGAACTTACATGCTCTTTAAAACTGAGAGGAAAGCCTGGTTTAACAAGAGGGCCCCTCTTTGACGTTGCAAAAATTACTTCAATTGACATTGTACTCTACCATGGCAGTCCTTCTACCGGTCCACTCTCCCAGTATTAACAAGCCTGTTTTTTTCAAGCTAAGAGTCAGTGTTTAAATCTGAGTAAAATGGGAGATGGGAGGGGATAACAGTTGTTACGTGTGTTTAGTCAGTCTGGAACCTCACGCCTTTCTCCTTAAGCACTCTCCTTATTCCTGCATACTCTGTTCTTTTCTTTACTATCTCTGTCAGGTAGTCATGGTCAAAATAAACTCTTGTATCTTTATGAAAGACCGCCTTCTTCTTCCAAGCTAACGACAAGATCAACTCCTTAGTTTTATACTCCTGAAAGTTAATTATTATGGATCTCGGTGGAACTTCCCGTGGTGATCGTGGAGCTAAAGCTCTGTGGCATCGCTGTATTTTGAGATCGAGCTTGCTGGGGGTAGCCAGCTCTGACTTTAATAATTTGACCACAAAGTCCATCATATTGTTATCTTCCGCACCTTCAGGTATTCCATAAATACGCACGTTATTCCGCCGTGACCGAGCCTCCAAATCTGTCATTTTTGTTTGCATGGATTCCTGCTTCTGTTGCATTTGTCGGAGCGAGTCCTTAAGGTTGCGCTCCTCCAGCTCGGCCACCTGCTGCTCAGCTTCCTCCACTCGCCTTGATGCGTTTGTCAGGTCCCCTCTGATATCTCCCAGGGCCTGATTAATCGTGTCTTGAAATTCAGTCAGCTCCTTCCTCACGTCCTCTCTCAACACTGACCAGAACGAGTGCAACTCGCTCTTTACGTCGGAGCGCATCGCTTTAATCTCTGTATGAATACTGGCTAGCAGGCTAGCTTCAGCGGTGTCAAGTCCAGCCGGGCTAGGCAAGCTAGCTTTAGCATCATCATCACTCTCCGCGGTTATTTTATCGTGTTTTCCAGACCTCGTGTTAATTTTGCTTTTAGCTTTGCCAGTTTTGTCCCCTTCCATCATATAACAGCTATATTACCGATTTGCGGCACTTGAATCTGGGGAAATAATCTTTTTTATCGGGGAGAGTGTTCAGTCAGCCTGCCATCTTACTTGCGTGCCAACCAGAAGTCCAGACTGTACTTCTTGAGGAAACTTAGGTCCTTCAAGGTTTGTGGTAAGATGCTGCAAATCTTCTACAAGTCTGTTGTGGAGAGTGTAATCTCTTCAAGCATCATCTGTTGAGGTACCAGCATCAGAGCCAGGGATTTAAAAAGGCTAAACAACCTGACAAAGAAGGCTGGTTCTGTTCTGGTGAAGACTGTGGAACATCTAGAGATGATGATGCAAAGAAGGATTCTTCATAAAATAAAAATAAAAATCATAGACACCGTGAGCATCCTCTTCATGGAACTATCCTGCAACAACAGAGTGTCTTCAGTCGGAGGCTTCTTCAGTTTCGCTGCAAGAGAGACCGCTACAGGAAATCTTTCCTGCCCACAGCTATCACGATCTACAACAACTTCTTAAATAATTAATTGTATGAGCTATACCAACACTACCAACACTGAATTTGAATTTAATTGAAATAGATACAGCCATTCAACTTTGTCAAATGCTTTCTCTGCATCTAAAGTAAGTATAGCCAAATCCTTTTCAATGTTTGAGTAGATGACATTGAATAGACGCCTTAAATTGTTAGAGGAACATCTTTCGGGGACGAATCCTGTTTGGTCCCTGTGTATTAATTTACAGAGCACAGTATCTGGCCAGTATCTTAGCCAGGCTCTTTTGATCGGAATTCAGTAATGAAATAGGCCTGTATGAGGCTACTTGTTCCGAGTCTCTGCCTTTTTTAGGAAGTACAATGATTACTGCCTCATTCAGTGTTGGTGGTAATCAAATGCCTGATTATACATGTTTAATAAGTATGGAGCCAACTTCAATTTTGAGAATTTATAGAACTCATTACCCAGCCTATCTTACCATTTTGTAATGAACAAATCACATTCTTAATTTCCCCATAAGTGATCTCACTATTGAGGAGCTTACGATTCCTTAGATTAAGTATTGGCAGATCACATTTGTCTAAAAGATTTTGTGCAACGTCGGAACTGGCAATTGAGCAGGACATATAAAGTGATTCATAATATTGTGTAAAACTATGAGTAATCATTTTATGAGAATTCTGGATTGTCCCATCAACAATCTAATTGTATGGATCGTTCTATCGCTTTCCACTTTTTTCAACTGTCTTGCTAAAAGTTTTCGTGGTTTGTCCCCAAACTCAAAATATTTTTGTATTATATAGCTGAAAGCTTTACTGATATTATGTAATTAAAATTCCATTTAGTTTGTATTGTAATGTGCAGATAGTATTGTATTTATCATTGGAGGGTAATCATGCATTAATTGCCTCTGCCTCTTCTATTTGTCTGTCAAACTTTGTTAGTTCAACTTTATTCTGTTTCCCTTGGGTGGCTTGAAATTATATGATACACCCCCTTATGTATGCCTGAATAGGTTTCCCACAGTAGAGTAGGTGGAGAAGTATGTAGGTTTAAGTATTGCTGATATTTCTTGTTATTTAAAAGCTGCGTGTCGAATCTCAAATTTCTTTCTGATCTTATTAAGTTACTAATTTGTGCTGTAGATGTAACCGGACTGTGATCAGATATAATTATGTTATTTAGAAGGAATAAGGAAACACTAACAGAAAAATGGTGCTTTATCTCTAGCTTCCTAGTAACACCAATGGCCTGGATGCTATCTAAATATATTATTAGTCCATTAACAAAGTAGGCACGCCTTTAAGTACAGCTCTTGGTATCAAAAAATAAATAGTGAAAACACTGTGAGTATCATACATTATCCATATCTGAACCTCAATATAATCCAGGGTCGAGTAGGTACTCCAAGAATCTGCAACCACTCCCGCACACATAATTACTGCCAAATTATTAACCAAAGTGTTCCAGCGTGTAGCGATGAGCAGCACTTGGATCAGTGAATACCATTTCAGCATCATTTTTGGTCACTCTGAGCTTGGCGGGATATAACAAACCAAATCTCACTCCGGGTTGGTTGTGCAGCATGTTCCCTACAGGGGTAAAAGCAGCCGGCACCTTGCTATGGCTTCCGGAAAGTGTCAAAATATCTGGATATGGCCCCCTCTGAACATCAGCTTCTTCTTAGATGTCACCTTCCACAGAATCTCATCCAGATTATGGCTATAGTGGACTCTTGCGATAAGGTGTCTGGTGGAACGTCATCCCCTGGGCGTCTACGTAGTGCTTGGTGGGCTCAGTCCAACAATGGAGCATCATCCAGCTCTAACAGGTTTTTCAGCACCTGTGCAACTAAGTCACTTATCGGCTGACAGTTTTCCCATCCCTCTTTCACTCCTGCTATGCGTATATTCATTCTTTTAGAGCGCCCTTCTAGATCTGCGCATTTCTCCGTCAATTGTGCATCCTGGCTGATTAGTAGCTTGACTCTGATTTCCAGCTCCGCCACCATGTTGGCTGTAGTTGTAGCTATAACCGCTACTCCTTCAACTTTCTAATTTTGGCCTGTGAGCTGTTTCTCTAATCCAGCTATAGCTGCGTCGTTTTTGGCTTTCAAGGCAAAAATTTCACTACGAAGGTTGTTGCAAATGTCCATCTTCATCTTGGTTAGTTCAGTGTGAAGTAAAGTAATGGCCTCTAGCACCTTTTGGCTGCCCTCGGTACGCGGCACCACCCCTGGGTGGTCAGAGTCTGACTCTGTGGCTTCACTGCGGCCTGCTTCCCCAGTTTCCCAGTACCGGCTGTTTTGGTGTTGACTACCCTGAAGTTGCTGTTGTTCTTTAGTTGGACTTTTTTGTGTCCAGTGTCGCTGTTGTATCGATCTCCCTGCCTGCTTGGTTTAACGTCCTGCACTGTAACCCTACTTTAATGAACAAACGGATGACTTAATGAACAGAACTGCAGCAAAACGCCAACTTCTGTCCTTTAGATGATCAATCAATGAAAAAGTGGACTAAGACAGTAAGGCTTTGATATATAATAATGATGAATGATGAGTTCTTCAAGTAAAAGAGATGTAACTGGACTGTCTTTTAGCTCTGCACAGAGGAGGAAGAGGGATGGACTGAAAATGCTTTGGTGCAAGTAAACTTTGAAGGCTGATGGATAATTAGGGCTTTTTTGGTTTTTCTTCACATTATAACAGCAGTATTGTGTACTTTATTTAAAAATTGTGATTAACACAACAAAGTGTATTTAACTTGCATGATAACGGTAGTCCTGATGAAACTTTGAGAGAAATACACACAAGGAAGGGAATTAATAAGGGTAAGTGTTCACTTATTTGCTTTCTGAGTGGTTTGACAAAATTGTGTACTGTCTCTAAAGTAATGATTCAAATCAAATCAAACTTTATTTATAAAGCGCTTTTCATACAAACATTTAAACTCAAAGTGCTTTACAGATTAAAGTGACCCTTTAATCCCTCCCCCACAGATTTGAAAACATGATCACATTTATTCCCCCAACACAATCCCCATGCACACACACACACACACACACACACACACACCTACACACACACACACTCAAGAGCAACATTAATAAGGACATCTGACTGAGTACCGATGAGCAAGGTAAGGTAAGGTAAGGAAACACCATCAAAGGAGCCATCAGCACCAGCAGCAGGACATCAACCGCAGCAGCCAAGGCACAGACACAGGGTGCCAAGTGTTACCTGGAGAGCAGCCAGGCAGCCACAGCCGACCACCACTCCCAAGGCAGAGCGCTCACATAGATGAAACACTGGAAGGAAGATTAAAATAACAAGTTAAAAAAATAAAAATAAACAGTGGAGAAATATAATAAGACGAGGTGGTAAAACACTGATAAAATATAGGCAAGTAAAACATGAACAGCAATTAAACAGACTATAATAAATATTAATCAGTTAAAAGCTCGGCTAAAAAGATGAGTCCTGAGCCTTTTCTTAAAAACATGAACGTTCTCTGCGGCCCTGAGGCCCTCCGGCAGCCTGTTCCAGAGGTGAGGGCCATATTACTGGAAAGATGCCTCGGCATGAGTGTGTGTCCTGACTTTAGGGATGACAAGGAGTAGGGCTACCAGAGGAGCACACAGAAGGTTAATATGGTAAAAGCAGTTCTGAAAGATAAGAAGGCCCAAGACAGCTTCCGGTGCGGTGCTACAACAAGATGGACGCATAATAGCGAGCTCCCCGAGTCGGTTTGGACAAAGTACCTCCTGTCAACATAAATAACACTGATACCGTTTCAATTTAAGTATGGACGGAGGGAGAAAGCTAAGGAGTCAGATGACAAATAAAAATGCACGTGATACACAACAAAACCCAGAAGTGACCGAGTCTACTGAACACGAGGAAAACAACGACAACGGAGAAGGTATGCTAAGTGAGGCTAGTACCAGAACGCTCTGTTACCGGCTCTAACAATGCTTCGTACAGAGCTAAAAGATTTTAAACTAGAAATAAGACGGGACCTGGACGAATTTAAAAACGATGTCAAGAAAGTTTTGAAAGATGACCTCTTGGAGTTTAAAGGTGAAGTTGTGCAGGAGCTCCAGAGCCAAAATGCCAAAATAGCTGCGGCACAAACCCGAATAGCTGACATGGAGTCGGCCTCCTTGGAGATGAAAGAAATGCTACTGGCAGTGGCAGAACAATATACACAGATGCGGGAAAAAGTTGTCGATCTCGAGAGCCCTTCACGAAGAAATAATATCAGGATTTATGGGGTGCCGGAGGAAAAAGAAGGAAGATCTGTTATTGAGTTTGTTAACGAGTTGTTTAAACGCCACTTGACACTGCCGGAGGGACTCAAGCTCCGTGTCCAGCGGGCACACAGAGTACTGATTCCAAAACCAGCTGCTGCCTCCTCCCCAAGATCAATAATTGTTAACTTTTTGGAGTTTCATGTTAAAGAATTGGTACTAAGGAAAGCATGGCAAGAGAAGATCAAGATTAACGGCAAGAGACTCTACTTTGACAACGACTATGCAACAGACGTCATGGAGAGGCGCAAGATGTACGGACCCATCAAAGCAGCTCTGAGGGAACAGGGGATCCGGTACCAGGCACCCTACATGAAGATGCGGGTGCACTGGGACTCCGGTCTGGTGATATACGGCACAGCAGAGGAGGCAGTACGGGACCTGAATCGACGTGCGATCAGGGTGAAGGTGACGACCAAAGCGAAAACCATAGCGGCCATGGAGGAACGACTGAACGCAGAGTTGCCATGGAAACGCACCACCAACACTTCAGACGGCTCAGCTCAGCGTGCAAGGGAGAGGCTGACGGAGTTCAGACGACCCACAGACCATGAGAACTGCAATTGATGAAAAGATATAGGCTACATCACTGGGTGAACTCTAACATCATGATTATGTTTTTATTTAATAAGGATATTTACTTTTGTAGTACTATATAGTATTGTTCTGATACACACAAATCTGGGTCACATAAGAAGTAATTCAAAATTCAAAATGACTTTATTAATCCCAAAGGGAAATGAAATGTTGTTGTAACTCATTATGCAAGTTCCTTGAAAGATTTGTTGTAGATGCTGATGGCTGTGGGTAGGGATGATCTCTTGTAGCGCTCTGCAGATCTGAAGAAGCCACTGACTGAAGACGCTCTGTAGTTGTATGACAGTCTGATGTAGAGGATGCTCTGGATCTATGGCATCTTCTTTTCAACTCATCAGGGTTTTGTGGCTGTAGTTGAGGTATTATTTGAGCTTTTGTGATGTTAATCAGCTGCTGCCAGTTGTAAACCACCTTGTTGCCATGGTTATGCATCATAACAAATGTCCAAAAATAAAAAGTATCAGCAAAAATCCTTCCAGCTGCACAGCTTTCAAAACCAGAGAGAACAGTTGTCCACAAAAACAATGTTTCTACCAAAAGTGGAAGAATTAAAGTTTAAAAAAAGAAAAAAATATGAACCAAAGTAACAGAGCTACTCCAACATGCTGCCACCTTGAGCGGCGCAATTCCGGAATGACTCACAACTTAAGTTTATAGATCAGTAAAACCGATAAGAGGGAGTGTTTTGTAGCAAGCACAAAAAGTTGGACAATTCTAGTATTTGTGGGTTTTTTCTCAAAGCTAGGGAGGGCCCCCACTACAGTGAGGCACCAAACCCTCCTCCCACCAACAGGGACCATAAGGGATGGATAAGTACATGTCCTTTTTGGAAGTCACATTGTTCAGTGTTAAACTGTTGTTCTTTGGTTATGTTTTCTATGTTCAGAGTTGGATTGCGGCGCAAACTCGTTATTTTATGTTTATGGGATGCTCTCAAAGCAGTTATAAGGGGAAAACTGGTTGCAATAAAAACAAACAAACAGAAAGGACGTCTACAAAAAGGAGAAGCTGTTTATAACTGAACAGCAACATATGACTACACAAGACCCCTCACTGCTTCCAAAAATTTAAGAAATTAGGGATAATATAGATAAAATACTAATCAGAGAAATAGAAAAGAAGACTAGATTTCTAAAACAATCCTATTATGAAGTGGGACCAAGGGAAACCAAATTACTGGCAAAACAATTGAAAAAACAGCAAGAAGATCGGACAATTCACAAGATAAGGGATACAAATACAAATCAAACAAACCATGACCCCAAAGAGATTGGAACTCAGTTTATGAACTACTATAGAGACTTATACAGTCAGCCTCCCTCCGCTGACATCGACCAAATGAAAGCTTTTCTTGAAAAACTGGACTTACCATTAATTGGAAAAAATCAGAATGATCATCTGACTTCAACCATTACAAAAGCAGAGATAGAGAAAGCAATAAATAAACTAAAAACAAATAAATCTCCCAGCAGCGACGGTCTACCATTTGAATGGTATAGAACATTTAATGAACAGCTTAAAGCTCTACTCGAAAAATCATTCAACTATACACTTGAATATGGTGAAATTCCCCCTTCCTGGAAAAAAGCGGTAATATCAGTGATCCCTAAGAAAAACAACAGTGAAACTTGTTCAGATTATAGACCCATATCACTACTCAATGTTGATTATAAATTATATACCTGAATTATTTCCAAAAGGTATGAATATTTTATCAGTGACATTATCGATGAAGACCAGATAGGCTTCGTTAAGGGACGTCAAGCCCAAGATAACACACGGTGAACCTTATATATTATCAACCATATTCTAAAAAAGGGAAAATGTGCAGCCTTAATAAGCCTTGATGCAGAAAAGGCTTTTGATAGTGCAAATTGGACTTTTCTGTATCGGGTACTTGAGAAATTTGGACTTAACGACAAAGCTGTCAGATGAATTTAAGCACTTTATCAAAACCCGACCGCAAGGATAAGAATAAATGGCAGCCTAACTGACAGCATAAATCTAGGACGATCTACTAGACAGTGCTGCTGTCTTTCTCCAACCTTGTTTGCAACCTTAATAGAGCCACTGGCACAAGCAATCAGACAAAATATAAATCTTAAAGGAATAGAGGTTGGGGAAGAGGAACATATTATTGGACTTTTTGCCGATGATGTGGTCTGTTTTTTAGAGGACCCAGACACATGCATTTCCATATTTATCAACCAACCGGAGACATTTGGCTTTTGTTCTTGATACAAGCTTAATTTGGCCAAAACACAGATTTTAGCATTTAACTATTTCCCATCCAAAATCATACAACAAAAAAATAATTTGAACTGGAGAGCAACAAAAATGAAATATCTTGGGGTCACTTTAACTCAAAACACTGATGATCTATATAAACATAATTATGTCAAAAATAGATAAGTAAATTAAAAGTGATCTGGACAGGTGGGCTATCCTTCCATTAGACATTGGTTCACAAATAGAGACCATTAAAATGAGTTTCCTAACCCGACTTCTTTACCTCTTTCAGTCACTACCCATAGAGATACCCGAAAAACAATTCAGACTATGGGATAAAACTATTTCAAGGTTTATATGGAATGGTCACAGACCGAGAATCAAATGTACTTATATTACAGATAAGAAAGGATAAGGGGGGTGTGGCACTGCCAAACCTTAAGGCAAGGCAAGGCAAGGCAAGGCAATTTTATTTGTATAGCACACTTTCAACAGCAGGGTAATTCAAGGTGCTTTACATGATTTGGTGATAAAAAAAAACACATAAAAGAAACACACATTACACATGATACACAATAAAGCAAGATAAAAATAAAAAAAAGCAAGAGAGCATGAACACATTTCATACATATGAAATCAAGCATTTACTCAAAGGCAATTCTAAACAGATGGGTTTTTAGTCTCGATTTAAAGCAGTTCAGAGTTTCAGCAGCTCTACACTCGTCAGGAAGTCTGTTCCAGATAAGGGGAGCATAAAAAGTGAAAGCTGCTTCTCCATGTTTAGTTCTGAGTCTAGGGATGTTTAGTAGGCTAGAGTTGGAGGACCTGAGTGGTCTTGGTGGTTGGTACCATGACAACAGGTCTTCAACATATTTTGGTGCTAAGCCATGTAATGATTTATAAACTAGTAAAAGTATTTTAAAGTCTATTCTCTGAGCTACAGGGAGCCAGTGTAAGGATTTTAGAACTGGGGTGATGTGCTCTACTTTCCTGGTTCTAGTGAGGACGCGAGTGGCAGCGTTCTGGATCAGCTGCAGCTGTCTGATTGACTTTTTAGGCAGACCTGTGAAGATGCTGTTGCAGTAATCAATCCGACTAAAGATAAACGCATGGATGAGTTTTTCTAGGTCGTGTTGCAAAATCAGTCCTTTAATCCTTGAGATGTTCTTCAGGTGATAGAACGCTGACCTTGTTATTGCCTTTATGTGACCCTGGAGGTTCAGGTCTGAGTCCATTACTACACCTAGGTTTCGAACCTGATCAGTAGTTTCTAGCTGTATTAATTGAAGCTGTGTGCTGACTCTTGATCGTTCCTCCTTGGGTCCAAAAATAATCACTTCAGTTTTGTTTCTATTCAGCTGGAGAAAGTTGTGGCACATCCATCCATTTATTTGGTCAATGCATTGATTTAGGGTTTGAATGGGTTCAGAGTCACCTGGTGACATTGTAATGTAGAGCTGAGTGTCATCTGCGTAGTTATGGTAGCTAATGTTATTGGTTGCTATAATCTTGCCTAGTGGGAGCATGTAGATATTAAATAAGAGGGGCCCCAGGATGGAGCACTGGGGCACCCCACATGTGATTTCTGTTCGTTCTGATGAAAAGTTTCCTATTGAAACATAGAAGTCCCTGTTCTTTAGGTAAGACTCGAACCAGCCAAGTACTGTACCAGAGAGTCCGACCCAGCTCTCCAGTCGTTCCAATAAAATATCATGATCAACAGTGTCAAATGCTGCACTGAGGTCCAACAGAACCAGCACTGTGGTTCTTCCACAGTCTGTATTTATGCGTATGTCATTAAATACTTTGATGAGGACAGTCTCGGTGCTGTGGTGAGCGCGGAAACCAGACTGAAAAGCATCAAAACGGTTTGCCGTTGTTATGAAGCCATTTAACTGCTGAAACACAGCTTTTTCAATAATCTTACTGATGAATGGGAGATTAGAGATTGGCCTGTAGTTCTGCATTAACGTGTTGTCCAGATTTTTCTTCTTTAGCAGTGGTTTAATAACTGCTGTTTTTAAAGCCTGAGGGAAGACACCTGATAGCAGTGATGAGTTCACTATTTGAACAAGATCAGACACAATAACAGGAAGAACCTCTTTAGAAAAGCTGTGGGTAGGATATCAAGACAGCAGGAGGAGGAGCTTAATTGGATAATGATTTTTTTCAAGGCTGTTCTGGTTTAATTCGTGGAATTCAGACATTATCCCTACATTGTTGTTGATTGGGGATGGCACTGGTTGTGGGTTCGATATTGAGGTACAGATTGACCATCTAATTGTTAGAATCTTTTCAGGGAAAAAGCTGGCAAATTCATTGCAGGCCCTGGTAGAATTTAGTTCAGGGGCTACTGTCAATAAAGGATTAGTTAGTCTTTCCACTGTTGGAAATAGAGTCCGTGCATTATTAATGTTTCTGTTGATGATTTCAGAAAAGAACGATTCCCTAGCATCTTTTATAGTTAGCTGATATCTATTCAGTCTCTCTTTGTAGATCTCACAGTGAACCTGGAGTCGAGTTTTCCGCCATTTTCTCTCGGCTCGTCGACACTCTCTTTTTTCACTACGTACCAGTGGATTACTTGTCCACTGAGACTTTTTTCTACCTGAGACTACTTTCACTTTAGTTGGAGCAATGGAATCCATGATGTCTGAGATTTTCGCAAGGAAATTATCTACCAACTTATTTACTGAGTTTGAGTTGGGAGATGAGGGGGATGTGGTGGAAGGATATATACGTTTAAAAGTTTCTACTGAACTGTCCCCTAGAAAACGCTTTTTTATAGTGGTCTTACTGTGGCTGGATAATTTAGCAGAGATGGTACTTTCAAAGAAAATACAGAAATGGTCAGATAATGCAATATTAATTACAGAGATGTCAGAAATATTTAAACCTTTGCTGATAATTAAGTCCAGAGTGTGTCCTTTATTGTGTGTTGGTTGTTTGACATGCTTGATCAGTCCGAAGTTGTGGAGAGTATCATCTAATGTTTTTGCTTGTCTATCTTGGGGGTTGTCGGTATGGATGTTAAAGTCCCCCACGATGATTAGTTGGTCATAGTCGATACATATTACAGAAAGAAGGTCATTGAAATCATTAAAGAAGTTAGAGTTAAGTTTTGGTTGTTTATATAAAGTTAGAAATAACGCTTTGTTAGGCTCATTTATCTGGGTGGCTAGGTATTCAAAAGAATCAAACGTGCCCAGAGATACCGTTTTAAAGTTCATTGAGTTGTGAAAGATGGTGGCTACACCTCCACCTCCTCTGTGTTTTCTGTTCTCGCTTAAGAAATTGTAATTTGGAGGACTAGATTCTATTAATGAAGTTGTTTCGTTATTTTCATCTAGCCAAGTTTCTGATAAAAAAAGGGCGTGTAAATTATGCTCAGTGATGAAGTCATTGATAAGAAAAGACTTCCCGGATAGAGATCTAATGTTTAATAAAGCTAACTTAAGTATTGTGATGATGGGCAGCTGAACCTTCTGACAGGTTATCAATTGGAGAATTTGTTTAATATGAGAGCGTGTGGTTAACGGTTTATGTTTCCTGCTGCTGATAATCACTGATATAGCCTCAGGGGTGCCGGGTGAATTCTGGGAGACGGTAGGGGTGGATTTATTGCCCGGTTCCCTCAAATATCAAATATCTGTAATAATCAGTGGGGGGAAGCTCCCAGGCTTATTGATACTAGTCCCAGGCGTTTGGTGTAGTCTAAGTTTAGGTGTTAATTGTGTCCCAAATTTGATTTGCTCGTTCAGTCTGTCTGTAAAGTTTCTAAATGGAGAATCATTTGATGTGGCTGAGTCACAGGAAGATGAAGACTTAATCTCTGATGGTTGTTTATCTGTTCGGTCCTGTGGTGTCATCATGACTTGCTGTTTTTGTTCTCTGATATCCATGGGCGCCTCAAGGTCAGCTTTTGGGAGCAAGTGTTTTGCTTTCTGATTTTGATAAGAAAAAATGTTTGCTGCTAAGAGCCTTACTCCGGCCATGTTCAAATAACGCATCCCTTCTTTGAACAGATGAGTAGCACTTCCAAATACTTTGAAATTATTAATAAATGTGAACGACTTCTCAGCTGATTGTTTCTTCAACCATTTATGGAGCATGCGGAGTCTGCTAAATCTTTCATCATTCCCTTCAGGGACTGGTCCGCTGATGAGGATGTTTACGTTAAGTCCATCAAGTCTCTGTAGGAGATCAGAAAAGTCTCTCTTCAGAATCTCTGATTGTCTCATCGCGATATCTGCTGATCCAGCGTGAATGACAAGCTTTTACAAAGCAGGATGTTGGTCCAAGATTTTAGGGATTTTTTCTGATATTTCTCTCACTGTATTTTTGTAGCAGCTATAAACTTTGGTATTCTTGCTACAAAAAGCCTCAGTTCCATTAATTGATCTATCTTGTATGATAACAATCTTTGCTGGGGGGGCTCTTACTTTGTTATGTGTCCGTTTGATGCGGCTGGGTTTCTCCTGGTAGCTTTGACTGGTCCCAGGGGCTGCGTCATCTTTCGGGGAACTCAAGGCTGCGAATCTGTTTTTCAGCGGGATTCCAGGTGGAGAAATATCTCTTGTTTTTGGCTGAAACCTCTTTTGTTTACTTTTAGCAGAAGCGGCAGTTCTGGGTTCAGAGGTTTCTCTGTGCCGGAGTTTCTTTTGTTTTTTCTTCCTCGGAGAACAGGCTGGGGTTGATTTCATGCGTTTTAAAGCTGGCCAGTTTTCATTAGAGTGCGGAGTTCTGCCGCTCAGACGCCTGTAGGGAGTCTCTGTGACACGGTTAGACCGATGTAACACCGGGCTGATAGGCTGTTCCCTGTTTGTATTCAACAGTAAAGTTGTGTCATTTTGTCCATAATCAGCGTGAAGATCAAAATTAATTTCCAGACGACGTAGCTTCGTTTCAACGCCCTCAATTCTGTGGAGCAGTTTTTTAAAATCCTCAGCTGAGCAAAAAACCATGTTGATAAGTCCATAAAAAAGTAATCCAAGAAGAGATCTGGTCTAATACAGAAACTCCAGGGGCTGGGTAGATAAAGTAACTAAGAAAAAGTTAAGAAAATAAAATAAGAAAAGCAAACAGAAAATAAAATAAAGTGAATGGATCTGGAGAGAGACAGAGAGCAGCTGCTCCTCCTTCAGCAATCGCAGCACCAGTTAAGGGATATTTCCATGCTGCACAAATTAGGCATGTAATTTGTTGGTGTGACAAAGATTATGTAGCCAAATGGAAGAATTTAGAAAAATCGGTACATGGAAGAGAAATTCAAAGTCTTATTGAAGATAGAGAAGAAGCAATGAGTGTAATTAAACAGATGAATACAGTCACTCAGTTTACGCTAAAATTATGGTTTAATCTGGCACGAAAATACAAACTAGAGAAAGAGCTCGGACTGCTTCGGTGGATAGCTTATGACAAGGGTTTTATCCCTGGTTCCCTTGACCAAAGATTTCAACAATGGATTCCCAATGGATTAACAGTGATATGCACACTAATTAAAAATGGGAATTTCATGAGCTTCCAGGAGATAAAACAAAAATATGACCTAAGTAATCAAGACCACTTCAGATATTTGCAGATAAGGGACTTTTTCAATAAAGAAATAAAACACAGTGTAAATCTGGACAAAAATTCAATAATCAAAACCATAACTGAAGCTTACAAGGCAAAGAAATTCAGAATAATCTCTACAATTTATGGGCATATAATGGAGGCACGAGGGAACACAACGACGTATGTAAAACTGAAGTGCCAGAGAGAGCTCGGAGTGAACATATCGGATGATGAATGGTCACATATTTGGAAAACACAGCAGTCAACGACATCATCACGTGTTTGGAGATTACATTGCTGGAAAAATCTAATTAGATTTTTCATAACACCCATAATTAGGAGCAAACATACTTCACTACAACAGCCATGTTGGTGAAGCTGTGCAGATGTAAATGTGAATCATTCGCATGTGTTCTGGCTCTGTCCTAAGATCGCAAAAATATGGGGAAGATGTACATGTAATTATAGGTAAAATTTTGGGTTATACTGTATCCAAGTCTTGCACATTATTATATCTTGGTGTCATCACGGGAACTGTGTTGAAAGAAGATAGATACATATTGAAAATAATGTTAGCAGCCTGTAAAAAGGCAATTACAAGAAAATGGTACAAGATAGACCCACCATTACAGGACGATTGGATGAAAGTTATGGATAAAATACATATTATGGAAAAGCTGACTCACAGAATAAGGACTCAAGAAGATCAAAACCGCAGAAAGTGGAAGAAATGGACTGAATACATCGATCGGGATCGACAGGACAAAGACTATCACATTGATACTGACAAAGGATCAAACTGTAGAAACATGGGGATCCAACATGTTCTTTTTCACACTTTTGCTTTTTGTTTCTTGTTTTGTTTTGTTCCCCCCAGCTTGTAAAATGTTTAAAGAAAAACAATAAAAAGAAAGTGTTAGAAAAAGAAGGCCCAAGACCATTGAGACACTTAAAAACCATTAAAGAACCTTAAAATCTATCCTAAAACATATGGGGAGCCAATGCAATGAATTTAAGACAGGTGTAATGTTATCCCATCTCCTGGTCTTCCTCAGGACACCTGCTGCTGAATTTTGTAGAAGGTATAAACCTATGATACTCTTTTTGCGAAGACCAGAAAGGAGGGCATTACAGTAATCTTACTTGTGATAAAAGCATGCATCACCATCTCTGTGTTGGCCCGAAAGAGAATGGGGCAGACTCTGGCAATTTTCTGTCATCCAGGATTTGATGTCTAAAATGCAGTTAATAAGTGCATTTACTGGCCGTGTGTCATCGGGAGACATGGAGATGTACTACTGTGTATCATCAGCATAACTGTGAAAGTTAACTCCATGTCTTCTGATGTTGCTGCCAAGATGGAAGATATAAAGGTTAAAAAGCACAGGTCCTAAAATTGAACCCTGGGGCACACCACATGGAATCCTGTGGACCTTAGAGGAGCAGGTATCTAAACTTACTATAAAAGTCCTGTCTGTGCGATAGGATGTGAACCATTTGTGAACAGCACCAGAGAGGCCAATCTGTTTAAAACAGGTTAAAAGAATAGTGTGGTGCACTGTATCAAAGACAGTGCTTAGATCCAGTAGAACCAACACTTTCAACTTCTGTACATCATAGTTTAATCTAAAATAATTTAAAAGTTTCAAAAGGGCCGTCTCAGTGCTGTCGTTTACCCTAATTTCAGACGTAATTTTTTCTAGGACATTATGAACATTAATAAGAAATTAAGTTGAATTAAAACAAGCTTTTCTAAAATTTAGCTTAAAAGCGGTAAGTTAGATGCCGGTCCAAAATTGTTAAAATCATTCAAATCTAAGTTGCTTTTCTTATGCAGGGGTCTTACCACCGCCCCTTTAAAGGCCGCAGAAAAGACCCCCATTTGAAGCAAGCAATTCATCAAGGTTAAAATCTCATCTCTGTTGTAATTACATTTCTCATAAGATGAACTGAACAGACTTTTGGATAGCTGGGAGCTATTTCAAAGATGGACTGAGCAGACCACATTTCCCAGCAATCCTAGCAGTGACCCCCAACACACTACTATTGGTCCGTGACCACCCATGGTGACATCGGCGATGACATCACGGCCAACGGGGCTATAAGAGAGGAGTCGGGCCCTTTTTTAAAACTGTTCTCATGCCAGAAGTTTCAGAGAGAAGCTAAGGCTCAACAGAGGACATCTCACCGGTGAAGATTCTCTTTTGTTCTGACCCGCTGGACCGGGAAAAACTCATTTCAAAGCTTCGAAGTGCTCACCCCGTTTGCGTAACCAGGGTGCGCAATATATCAGAACTGTTCCAAGACAGTTTGTTAGACGTCGACCTGCAGACCACCCATCCTGCATTTGGTCCACACGGTCCTTAAATGAAGGACCTTACATTTTTTATAACTCTTCCTTTTCTTGCTCAACTACGGACACAATTCGCTCTGCTCATAGTGGACTGGACCTCTTTCAAGGCAAAGTAGGACTGAACCGGTTCATTTATACTAATATTGTGTCTGGGCGGAGATAAATAGAGAAAATAAAGTTTTAACAAGTTAGATCTCGTTCATTGTTGGGTTAAAGTGTTTTTAAGCGCTGTACCTGTTTGCTCATTTTTTCGTCACCGCACGCATAAGTCTGAGCTGAAATTGCTGTGTTCGAAACTGTTTTTTTATCCTGAGCGGATCACACCTTTCTTTCTTTTTCCTTCCTCTCTTTTCCTCTCTCTCTCTCTCTCTCTCTCTCTCGCTCCCTGATCACCGTCAGCAGAGTCAGGCTCGGTCCGGCCTGCGTTAGCTGGTCTTAGCTGAAAAGGTTCACCCCATTGTTCTTTACCCTGTTACTAAACCAGAGGCCTTCCACATGGACGCTTCCCCCATGTGCTCCTTTAGCCAAAGCTAGTTTCATGACTCTTTCTTGGACTCCATGTGCTGATCTCCATCTTGGCACAGAGGTAAGATTTATGACTTTTGTCCCACAGGCTATCTGTGACTTGAGCCCCCTGGAGTGAGGGCCACCCCCTCCTTTTCTGACCCGAACCTCAGCTGTCTCACTGATTCATTTCATGTTAATTGTGTTCAATGTTCACCTATTATTGTTGTCTAAGATCTGTGGTAATTTTTGCATGCTTTAGAATAGATGGGATTTTCTATTTTATAAAGTCCCCTTAACTTATGGTGAAGTTCTCATCTTATTAATTGCCCTAAGCAATTATTCATAATTATTCATAGCCAAATCCTACCTATCTGTGGCACAACATCTCTAAAAGATTCATAAAATGGCTTAGAAAATGAAGTGTGAATTGGGTCCAAAAGACATGTGGTGGGCCTCACTGAGAAGAAAACTTTATCAAGAATCTTCTACCAGGACAAAACATTTTGTCAATAATTCCCATCTATTCTAAAGCATGCAACTACTACTACTGACTTTGGGAAAATTGATAATATGGGAATGGAACAAACATTGCTTCTCATGAAAGAAAGGAGGGGGGTTTGTGCGTGTGTGTGTCTGTGTGTGTTGCGCACACAGGAGACTCAGGTCGTTATAAGCTGGGTGCGATCCCTGCAAATCTAAGGCACTAACAACGGACTACATGGGGCAAAGGGCAATATAATTAGCCTGGGCTAACAATGGAAGTGGTGTGGAGAGAACAAAGGACCATAAAATTTGCCTTGGCTAATGTTGAGAAGGTATTTTCACTCTAATCTAAAGCCTATTTTAAAGGAACAGACACACATTTAATTTATGACCCTGGGCTCTATCTGAGCTCTCATTTCACCTTCCCGCGTGCTCTTTCATTTCTGTAAAAAGGAGCAATAAGAACAATAAACAACAATTATATATTTTAACAGTGAGACGTCGTTCACTGGACTCAGTTCTAGTAACTGAGCAGAGCTTTATCTCAGCATAAGGTTTTTATTTGAAACAAGAGTTAAAAAGGAAACTCCTCCCACATAGATCTTCGTTCACAGAATGGTCACAGCTTCTTCACCCAAGGCACACAGGATGTGCCACATTCCTCTTGATTGTTCACGGTTTCTAAGTGTTTCCACATGCACTGCAAAATTAAACCCTCATACAACATTAACAGAATTTCTATCTCTTCATCTCCCTCTTTTGATCTCTTATTTTAAGAGATCACTATATATATATAAGGAAAAATGTCAGGCAAAGAATCATATCAATTTTGAGTCCATCTTCTCTGGAACTTTTCGGATCAGTAGTCAAGTCATCTTGTTCTGGCCGGGAATCGTGGTCGTCCGGCTCGCTCTTCCATGACCTAAGGTGAGAGGTTGCCAGCACATCACCTATATGCAGCTAAAATGTATCTTTTCAGTAGCCCTGAGTTTGAAAACTCTAAGGACTGCACGCAGACCAGAGGATCGTTCAGCCCCTTTTGGCAGGGGTCTCAGCTTCTTTTCCTTCAAACCCTGCTGCCCCAGCTGGGCAGCTCTGTGCTCCAAGCCGCCCTGCCACCTGATGGTGCAGGTGTGCTGAAGTTGGAAACCTCTCAGCAGAGGGTTCAAGTAGGTTGTGTGGTCTGTTCATTGCTGTTCTTCTCCCGCTCTGGGTTGCTGCTCCTGGATGTCCTCTCAGGTTCGTCCTGACTCCTCACTGGGAGTGCATTGGCTCAAGCCTTTTTCTTTAGTATGATTACCTGAGAGATCGTGGTCTGGTTGGCTGCTGGTCTCTAACCTGGTCAACAAAGCCTAAAAGAAGAGCTTGCAACTAATTTGCTTTTACCTGTTTGCTTTATCCATAATTGTATCTGTTTTGAGATTCATTTCTTATGGATTTGTCCTCTTTTTTTTTTTATCAAATCCCTCACTCACCTCATAGTTTTAAGTAGTGCCGCACTGATTGGCTGCACTAACACAAAATCAAACTATTATCCAGACTGCTTACAAACTAGATCTATCTGTAGAAAAAGCTAATACTTTTCCTGTATCACTGTAATCACAGTGTAATCCTGTAATCACAAAAATCATCATTGATGCAAAGTGCACTCCAAAAAACCTGTATCAAAAATGAGCAACACTGGAACAACCTAGACCATAAAGAATATTTCTTCAAAATATATAGTAGAGGTTATAATGTAAATAAAAACTTCCAAACAAAGACTAAATGCATAAACATGCCACAAGGCTAGATGAATGGGTTGTGTGCTAAAACAACCAACCGCACAAAGGTGCCAAAACAGGATGGAAAACAGGAAACATCTGGTCTTTTTGGATTGTGGAAAGGGCATCATGTGCATGACAGACCGCTCAAAAAATGCTTTGCTGCTTTAAAGCTCAACCCGCAGAAAACGATCAGTTTAATTTGATTCATTTACACTGCTAACAGCCTTCAAAGTTCATCAAACCTATAGTCTTATAAGATTTTACCACATCACCGACTATTGTTATTCATTTTTCTGAGCTGATGAAGCCCAATACTTATAAAAGAAAACTATAATTTCAACCTATTTAACCAAAAAAACTGTTTAACCCTAAACAAACGCTTTTTTTAATTCTGTTTTTTCATTTATCTGAAATGCTTTTAAAGCAACAAATTGAAAGGCTTTGTTCGGTAAAAAACAATTGAAATTTAAGTTCCCCTAGTGCCTAAGAATCTCCTCCCTTTTTCTGAAACAGAACTGTTTCAGAAACATCCAATTATTTAAGTCTCCTGTTAATCAGGTGTGACTAGATCTGCAGCTTGTTACGAAAAGATGTTATAGTTCCATAAACACCTGTATTGTAGATCAATCTCCATGTATACAGTATTTAAGCTCAATTCCTAGATCTCAGCTGCTATACCTTTTAGAACTGCCAGGGAAGAATTAACAAAACCACTGAATCTATAATTTAATGTGTCCAATCATAACATGACCTTACCCACCTCGGTCCATGGGAAAAAAGCTAATAGAACCTAATTTCAATCACTCCATAATTTGTTTTCAGGGGGCATATCGGAGCCCAGATGGGACCATGAAGGGCTGAAATATCATGCCTCCTCCTTCTGCTGTGTCGGATCTCCTCTGCAAATACAAGAAAGAATGCTCTTTAAGTCTCAACAGAAGCACATCCACTGTTCTCATTTGGAGGGTAATTGTGTCGGAGCCAAAATCCGCAGAGAATCAGCAGGTCGTCCATAGAAAAGTTCCCATCAGATTCACGATATGGAGCACATACTATATATTTTTCCCCATGTACCCAGCTAGGTATGAAAATGTGGTCAGATTTTTATCATTTACAAAACAAATAAATCTTTGGTCAGGTTTTAAGTGTACTGGTCCAGCTTTAAGTATTTAAATCAATCCCATGTCGTCCCAGTCTCCAATTTACCCTTACTTTTGTCATGGAAGTATGTACATTTTTACCCATATAACTTCCTGTTCGTTCATTTACTGCACGCTCAGAATTTGTCCAAATCCTGGAGAGGAGTGTAACATCTGGAAACAGATCATTAAGATTAGTGAAAGCTTCTACATATCTGGGTAAATGTCCTACAGAATATGGCACCTGAGAACAAACAAAACAGTTAATGTTTTATTTATTTGCTAGATATCTTGCATATTGTCACGCTAGTTTCAAATGGGTTTCTGTGTGTCCTTCTCTGAGTGAACCAAGAAAATAAATAAGCACTCTCATGTGCTATATGTCATTTATCTGTGAGTCCTAACGTTCCTATGAAATAACACCACCAAAAAACTGTAAAAATAAAAGTACTAGATAGCAGAAAAACCTTCATAGTTACTATCTCTCCCTTCAAACAGTCTCTATAGAAAAGTGGATCTCCTGGTACTCTTCACTGAGGTTGGGACAATTAGACCATATTGTATCTACCTCCCTTTGGAATCAGTCTTTAACCCCACTTTTTGCTTTCCCTATATCTAGTAATGGTCACTGCTTTTTACAATGGGTTAAGTGTATCCAACTCAGTCTCCACAGCCTTTGGTGTGGTCAAAAATACCTGGAATGGCCCCTTCCACCTGGGTGATGCCCAATTTTCTGTTTACAGCTTTTAATTAGGATCCAGTCACCTACTTTCAGCTCACTTCTTCCTGTAGGAATATAGGATCATCTGGCATATGATTAGTTTGCATTTATAACTCATGTACTTATCAGTATTTTGATCATGAAAACCCACCAGATCTTAATCAAATTGTTCTTTAGAAGAGAGTAAACCAATCTAAGGAATTCTATATCTACGCCCATAGATTATTTCAAATAGAATGAGGCCAATATTCAAATTTGGTATTATATGCATTTATAATTTACCAAATCAAGACTATCCAATTTCGTCCCGTTTCTTCCATTGCTTTTCTTTTCTCAATTTGCAACATTTTATCATAAAGTCATAAATCAGTTTGTAATTGTTCCTCTTATTTTAATATACCAAACTGTAGGAAGGTATAAGGTCTCATCAAATCCGTTCAATTACTTGGTGTTATATTCATATATAACTTTATCATAACCAAACAGTATCTCCAATTCTGTTTAGTCTTATTCATGGCCTTTCTTAATCTGCTTTTAGAATCCAATTGTCTCTTAAAAATGATCTCTAATCTTTGTCCTATTTTATCAATTATTTCATTCACAAAATGTGTTCCGTTACCCTAGCTCAGGGAGGGGTGGTTTGAACAGTGCTTTTTTAAATAAAGTTTGATTTGATTTGAAATGATGAAACAAATAGTTGTGCCATTTAACTACCGGGCACAAGTACTTTCTTTGGCACATAAAAGCCATTGATCAGGTCAACTTGGTGTGACCAAAACATATCAACTCCTGTCAAGAGTGAAGCAGGATGTGGTATATTTCTGCAGAAGCTGCTGTGTATATATGTCAAATGAAGGGTAAACCGAATCAAAAGATTCTACCATATGCTTTGTCTGTGTTTTACTGCTATTTTTATTTTACCCCTTAATCATGTAAAGCACCTTGAATTACCTTGTTGTTGAAAGTGCATTATACAAAGAAAATTGCCTTGCCTTAGCAGCATCACTGCAACCTATTCCTGGGGTTGGAAAACCATTTGACCGAATTATCATAGTGTGTTGGATCGTTGCCACATACCCGTAACAGCAACCAGTTTTTATTAACAATCTTGTGATCTGCAACACATTTTCCAGAAAATAACCAATCGCTCTATATTTGGTTTACCAAAGGTCATCGATACTGATCAAGGTACAAACCTTAGGTCTGGCATGTTTAAACAGGTGGTACAGACTTTAAACATTATACATGTGACTTCTAGTGCATATCATCCCGAATCACAAGAAGCATTGGAGAGCTGGCACCAAACATTTAAACCCATGCTATGGAAATATTGCTTGCAAACAGGGAAATCCTAGAATGAGGGCATCCCTTTTGTGTTATTTGCTGCATATGAATCCGTACAGGAGTTGGTTGGGTTAAGCCCTGCTGAACTAGTTTTCAGACACACTCCTCATGGTGAGTTCCAAGCTTTAAAGGAGAGGTTACTCCTACCACATAAGCCAAGAGAGAAAAATGTGCGTTTATTCGTCCGTGACTTTCAAGACCATTTACGCTGGGCCAATAAAATCGCAAAAGAATGCTTGGATAGCTCACAAAACAAAATGAAAAAGCACCATGATGTTGATGCTGTGAAGAGGGAGTTATAGCCTGGTGATAAGGTTATCACCTTAATCCCAGTGACAGGTTCAGCTCTGTCTACAAAAGTTGCTGGACCACACAAAGTTCAAAAGCGTTTAAACAACAATAGAGTGGGGTAAAAAAGTATTTAGTTGTACTTATTTTCCACCATACTTTGTAAATTATTTCTTTAAAACTCAGACCATGTGATTTTTTTTAGTTTTTTTTTTCCTTCATAGTTGAGGTATACCTATGATCAATAATCACCCCACCCTTTTCCGGTTCAAGACCATGGCCTCGGATTTGGAGGTGCTGATTCTCATCCCAGTCGCTTCACACTCGGCTGCGAAACGCTCCAGCGAAAGCTGTAGATCACGTTCCGATGAAGCCAACAGGACCACGTCATCTGCAAAAAGCAGTCTCAGAAATAGAAAATAAGAAATGAAATAAGGCCGAGCAGGATTACTATTGCAACAACACATTATCAGTAGGGTAAAACTAACCTGTCTCACGACGGTCTATTTTGAAAATAAGAAATTAATTACATTTTACATCTGGATAATATTACTTCACTTCAAAAGGTTTCTACTGGAAGGTTTGCCAGTCAGCTAGCAGCCTGATTAAATATCTGACTAAATAGCAATATTTTCTATGTTTGGTTGGGGTTGTGTGAAGTAGCTTTGAGTAGTTAGTAGTTAGATTTGTCAAGGGGAAGTAATGCAGTCAGTGGTTAAAGCTGCAGTAGGTAACTTGAATAAAAGTAACTTTTTGTGATATTTCCTAAAACTGTCCATATGTCCTGAAAGTAGGAAATGAGATTTGTAATCCGTTTAAAAAAAAGCAGCTCAATTGGTCACGCCTACAGCCCCTACTGTGATTTGCAAGAATCCACCGCGCCCGGTAGAAAACACCCAATCAGAGCCAGAGCAGCGTCTGATGGAGCGTCTGACATCTGTCTATCACTCCTCACACACACACCGCGACCCGCCCCTCACTCCACTACGCAACCGGCTGCGCTCTGTCAGAACATCTCTTTGACTAGCGGCAAGAAGCTAGGAGTTAGCTATGGCCGAGCAACAGCCACCTAAAGAGAAACTGCCTGTACCGCCGCCGCCAACAACAGCATAGATTAAGATTTAAAAAAAGAAGATGACCGAGGAGGACAAAAAAGCTATGAAGAAAGAAGTTGACCGAGCCCGAGATAAAACAAGGGTAAATATTGGCATAGCCTTTGAGAAGTGGATGGAGCTACGGGACCTGAAAGTGTTTAAAACCGATTCCGCATTGGCAATTGTTCTGCTTGACAGGTAATTACCCTTGCTTGATTAATATTTGTTTTGTTTTTGTTTTTTTGGTGGTGGTATTACAGTAAACCTCCGCAGCACGTGCAATCATCCGTGCACTCACAGTTAATGTTGTCATATGTGGTTTACTGTTAGGAAATACTCACGAAAGTTGTTTTCTCCAAAACGTAGAATACTGAAATAAGTAGGGGGGGTTTTCTTTTCCTTTGTTGACTTTACTGCATTTACCAAGTAAATTTTGCCCTAGATTACTGTGAATGTTGACAAGATTTATGTCCGCTTATTTGTTGGCCAGCAATATTGATTATTTACAACAGTAATGTTGCCTAACTTCATGTGCTCTTTATGAACTTGGAATAATGTTATGAACCAACTGACATGTAAGGAAGACTTTTTAGCTCAGGTATAGACAACATCTTTTCCAACTGTGCGGAGGTGAGATTATGTTTTGCTCTTACTGGTTCGCACTCCATGTTGCTTACGCCATTTTGATGCTTCAAGTTGCGTCAGCTGATTATCTTTGGCAGTTGTTACGCCAGTAGCGCAGCCGGAGGAAGGAGGAGGGCATTGGAGGCGGGGCTTGAGTGCATCGGAGAGGCAGGGGGAGTGATGTGAAGCTTGTTTGGGTTTAAATTTTCAAGCAAAGACTGCTCTCCTCTGAGTTACATACTGCAGCTTTAAAAGTCAAGCTATTAACTACTTAAAGCAGACCCAACAACTGTACCATTCCAAACAATTTGAGCAAACACTATGTTGGTGTATTGTATGGTTGCACGCCAGTGTTTTATGCTTTGTCCACGCGTAGCTGGGATCCCGCAAAACAAAGATATGTTTCTACAAATAGCCCCGTCATCCTAAAGAAAATGCAGATTTACGGCACCGAAATCAAATCTTTCTAAAAACTCCGGCCAAAGTGAAGTATTGCATTTTCAACATTTTAAGGGTTGGCGTGTGGACATATATAACTGCAGTTTTATTCAATGTCACTTTCCACAACAAAAATGGATTTATGCCCTCAGAGATGTGTTGGCATTGTCAATTGTCCAAGCGCTTTTTGCTTGCTTGTTTTTACAAACTCATTTACTGCTCTATGTAGAAGTTAGAACATAGAAAGTTACTCAGAGTGGAGAGGATATGGGGGAACTGCTGCCCCTTACAGGTTTGGCATGTCTATGAATATGCTTAACAACTCATGCGGTTAGGTGTGGACGTAGATCTTCTGTGGAAAACTAGGTGGTGAGGATATTCGTTTAAAAAAACAACTCTGGCTACGTGTGTACATGGCCTGAGTCTATGTCCCTGTTATTCAGCTCACCTCTTTCTCCTGCAATTTCAGTGTCAGAATTTCTTCTTTCAGTGCTGGATTTGACTGTTCTATGGCTGTTTTCCAACCGTGGTCCTCAAGGCACACTGCCCTCCATGTTTTAGATGTTTTCCAGCTTTAACACTCCTGCTTCAGATGATTGCAGTTCAGCAAAAGCCTGTTAATCAGTCAACTGAAATCAGATGCAGGGCTGAAAACATTGTCTATGACCATTCCATGCCTGATTCTCTGTTCTGTTATGTTTAGTTTCCATGCCTGTGATTCCTCCTATACTCCTTGTTTATGTTTTCATGTTCACAGTTTGTTTTAACAAGTTTTCTTTTCCTTAAGTGATATCTTTATTCACTTTTGTTACGCAAAAACATTTAACAGCCACATTTTAGTGTTTTTAAATTGAAATCTCATCCCTCTGAACCCAATAAACAAGTTAAGCTTTCTTGTCTCACAATGGAAGTAACAAACTTTAAAACATAAAAATAATTATTTTACATAAAAATGGTATTTACATTGTGCTCATGTACAAATATACAAACTAAAGCTGAGGACCAATTTACCTATGCCTAGGTTTCTATTTCAGTTAGGAATTGTCTTATATTCAGATATTTTTTATAAAGTTCATAAAAGGTTTTCAAATATTTTCATAGGCCTCAATTTTGTTTTTAAGAAAATATTGTTCTATTGCCCTACATTGTCATTGAATGAATTCAGCTACCTGTCATGGGGGATTCAGATTGTTTCCATTTCTGACCTATCAGCGTTTTTTCCTGTAATGCCGCAAAATCTATACATTTGATTTAATGAGATCTCAATGGAAGGTTGTTTTGGATGCAGGTCCAAGTAAGTTTTTTTATTACCAAGCTTTCATTATGGCGCATTTGAGTGTAAGGATTATAAAAGTAAAAAGAAAATGCTTTAAGAAAATATGCTGTCATTTTGGACTATAAGGCGCTACTTTTTTCACACGCCTTGAACCCTGCATCCTATACAACGATGTGGCTAATTCATAGATTTTACTGGCCAACTGCATCTGCGGGGCACTAAAGCAGGAAGTGTAATAGTGACAGACGTGTGTGGCAAGATTATGCGCCGAAGAAGACACTACCAGTAGTTTTCATTCAAACACCCTCATCATGGAGAACAGGAAGAAATGCAGGTTTTAAGTTAAAGGCAATCGAGCTGGCAGTCAAAGAAGGAAATAGAGCTACTGCATGTAAGCTTGACATCAATGAATCAATCCTGAGACGTGGGGGGGGGGGGACTTAGACAGTATAGAAAAGACGACAAAAGCTTTCAGAGGACATAAAGACACCTTCAGTGGCTTTAGTGAGGAAGAGGAATATAGTAATAAATGACTTTTCTGGTAGGCTAAAGTATGTTTTATTTTCTAACCAGATACATTACTGTCGTGTTGGTACTGTAGCGCCGATATTCAGGCAGAGTTTGAAAAAAAAGCACGCCTTAAATTAAAACCTAGAAAAGCACTCAGAGCTCCACCAGGGCCACTAATTTGAACTTTCGGTACTTTTTAATAAAATACCATTCCATTTATGAAGCACTTTAAAAAAAACATTACAGCTGACCAAAGTGCTCTACAATAAAACAAAACACAAAATTCCATTAAATTCAAAAATACTTTATTGATCCCAGAGGGAAATTAAGTGTTGTTGTAGCTCTTATAAATAATTCTTTAAGGAGTTGTTGTAGATAATGATGGCTGTGGACAGGAAGTATTTCCTGTAGCGGTCTGTGTTGCAGCGAAACTGAAGAAGCCTTCGACTGAAGACACTCTGTTGTTGTATGACAGTCTCATGAAGAGGATGCTCAGGGTTGTCTAAAATTTTTTGATTTTATGAAGAATCCTTCTTTGCATCATCATCATCTCCAATTGTTCCACAGTAGTGCCAAGAACAGAATCAGCCTTCTTTATCAGGTTGTCTAGCCTTTTTAAATCCCTGGCTCTGATGCTGCTCCCAATAGGTGACGGCTGAAGAGATTACAGTCTCCACAACAGACTTGTAGAAGATCTGTAGCATCTTGCTGCAAACCTTTGAAGGACCTAAGCTTCCTCCAGAAGTACAGTCTGCTCTGTCCCTTCTTGTAGATGGTTTCACTGTTGTGCCTCCAGTCCAGTCTGTGGTCAAGGTGAACTCCGAGGTACTTATACTCCTCAACCACCTCCACCTCTTCTCCCAAGATGAAAACAGTGTTTGACTTATCCCGGTTTCTTTTGAAACCTACAATCATCTCCTTTGTTTTATTCACATTCAAAGTAAGACAATTGTTTCCACACCGTCACAAAGCAGTCCACCAGCTCTCTGTATTCAGCTTTTTGTCCATCTCTGATACACCCGACAATTGCAGAGTCCTTGAATATTTTTGCAGATGACAGGTCTGTGATTTGTACTGGAAGTTTGAGGTGTACAGAGTGAAAAGGAATGGTGAGAGTACGGTCTCCTGTGGTGCTATTGTGCTGCTGACCACCTGGTTTGACACACAATTCTTCAGTTTTACAAACTGTGGTCTGTTTGTCAGGTAGTCACTGATCCAGGCAATTGTTGAAGGCTCCACCTGTGTCTTCAGGAGTTTCTGATTAAGCAAATTAGGCTGAATTGTATTAAATGCACTGGATAAATCAAAGAACATGATCCTCACAGTGCTGCCGGCTTTGTCCAGATGACAGTGGGTTGGTTGAAGCAGGTGGCTGATGGCATCTTCAACCCCATCTCCACAGTGATAAGCAAACTACAGCGGGTCCTGATATGTTCTTGTTTGCTTATTCAGGTGAATGCATCCTTTACATTTGCATTAAACAAATCCATGGTCTTGTTTTCTCTTGTAGAGCAGTTGACAAACTGTTGAAATGTTGGAAGTGAAGACGAGAGTGAGGCATGATTAAATTCACCAGATATTGCCACAAATGCATTCAGGTGTCTGTAGGTTAGCGACAACAGAACTGATGAAATCACATGCATTGTCAGCAACAACTGAAGGTGGAATGTAAACAACTGCCAAAATAACACTGGTGAACTCTTGGTAAATAATATGGATGAAAACTTATTGCCAAGAGTTCGATACCTGGGCTGCAGAGAGAACACTTCACAGTAACATGTCATGGGGCCTGTTTTACAAAGCAGGTTGAACAAACTCTGAGTTAAAACCTCGACTCTGAGTTGGCTAACTCTGAGTTGAAAAACTGAGTTTTCGGTTTCAGAACAGGTGTTAACAATCAGATCAATCAACTCAGAGTTAAAGTAAATCTGATGAGGGCTTTTTATATCCTCATGCACGAGTGTAACTCAATGGGACACATAACATGATTCACCATGGCAACCAGTGAAAAAAGGGCAGATCCTCCTACTTCTCCCCAGTGGAGATGGAAATATTAATGACAGCATATGCTGAAAATGAACATATCCTTAAAAAAAAGCTATACTGTGGCAGCGGCAAAAGAGAGAGAGCTTGTGTGGCAGAAAATTGCTAATCAAGTCAATGCGTGAGTATTAATTGGAGGGGAAAAAAGACATGTTTGGTCTTAAATGTTCCACTCATTCAACATTGATATCTTGCATGTTTTTCTGAGCACATAGGTGCAACCCAGCAGGCCGAAAAAGGACATGGCAGCAACTAAAGATGAAATACAAAAATACAGTTCAAACAGGTAAGGTATAATTTAATTATTACCCATTGTGGTGATGTTTAGCCTGCCTTCATTAAACTGCATTCAGTGATTACATTCTACATGTGACAGATATATTTAAGTAATTAGGGAAAATACCTAAACAATGAAAAAGCCACATATTCAGTCATACCATCACTGCCAGTATTCAATATTGTCTATATGAAAGCCACACCTTAATTCCTGTTATATGTGCATGTCTCAAAATTTGAGTTCTCTGCATATGTTCAAACTTGACCTCCATCGTAGCCAACAGAAAGAAGGCTGAAGCCAGAAAAACAGGCGGTGGTCCAGCACCACCACAACTCACAGAGGCTGAAGAGATGGCCCTCAGTCAGAACCGTGGGCGACCGACTGCTGAGGGCATCTCTGCGGGGAGTTCGTCGGACCCAGCCATGCCTCAGGACACAAAGCCCTACATTAGAGGTATATCATTCAAATAAATGGCATATGTTAGATGTAATGGCCATCCATTCATCTGCTACAGTTATCTGTAATTGGCTGCTCAGATATCAATCTAATCTAAGGTGGCTAAGAGTCATAAGAATTGTGATGGGACCTGCACTGTATTTCCAAAACGAAGGTAGAAAAGAAAATAGGTAGGGCACTCTTCTGGGTAATACTGAATAATCTTCTTCCACCAGTTGTTGATGGTGTGATCTGTCTTGTGGAGCCCTCTACTATAACAGACTTCCATGCTGTTGTAAGTAGCTACCAGAGTTTAATTTATGTTTTTTTAATTTATTCCAGAGTTTTGATGATGGGTAGAATATAACAATAATTGTTACAGGAGGATGATGAAGACACCTAGTCAGCCACCACAGGGAGGGAAGATGCAGAGAGGCCTGTTGAGGTCAAAACCTTTGTGTAAAATGACCAATGTTAGTGTTGTTCTGCAATACAACTTGCAGCTTCTTTTTCTCCAACAGAGCAATGCTGGAAACAACAGAGGGTCCATCAATGAGGAAGAGGTTCCATAAACTTCCACAGCACAGCTTACCTCAGTAGGAATATCCAGTATTGACCCACAACTTACTATGACACCAAGTAGACATAGCACTATGACATTCAACTTCATTTGTGTTCCTATAGCTCCCTGTGAAGCAACTATATAAGGTCCATCTCCAAAAACAAATTGAAAAAACAAATGTGGAAATGGAACACATAAAGCTACAAGTGAAGAAGACACAAATGGAAATACAACTGCTTGAACATAAGTTAAAGGTGGGTGATGTGCCCACAGGTGGATTATTTTTTATTTTTCAATCAACAAAACAACTGTAAACGTGTATTTGCAGGAAATAAAGAAGACCTCATAAAATTAGAGGCCTTTTGTCCTTCTCTGACTGGGGACCATCATCAGGGGTAAGGGTGGGATATTGTTCCTCTCTGATCATGGCAATATTGTGCAGAATTACACATGCCACCATGATGTCACATGCCCTTTCTGGGGAGACCCTGAGCATACGCAGACACTGGAATCGGGCCTTGAGCAACCCAATGGTCATTTCCACCCTAGCTCGCGTCCTGCAGTGAGCTATGTTGTAGCATTGCTGTTGCCCAGGCTCAGCAGATGGCGCTGGCAGGGGTACCCCCTGTCACCCAGAAGGTATCCATCAAACTCCCCTATGATGATAAAATTTAATGTTTCAGTTGCAATAGAAAGATACCCCAAATTGATCACAGTAGGCTATATAACTATACTGTATATAAACTCACCACGGGCAAATCTGTCACTCAGTGTGGACTCACGGAAAATTCGAGAGTCATGTACAGACCCAGGCCACTTTGCTTCCACATTACTGATGATGTATTCTGCATCACTTATGATCTTCACAGTGGAGAATAATAATTAGTGGCAGTTGCTGTATTGTGAGGTGTACATTTCATTTGGAATAATGAAAGCTATTATTTAGGCTTACCTGTACATTAATGCTGTGGACATATTTCCTATTCACATAATCTCCTTCATTTATTGAAGGAGATATGATAGGAATGTGAGTCCCATCAATGCAGCCAATCACACCTGGAAACCCTTAAATATATCAAATTGAGTTCTTCCAGTCTCAACATTTTTAATTGCTTGACATTATTCATTGCTTACACTGATACCTGCAATTCTGTGGAATGCTTCCTTGAGATGTCTGGTGGTTTTGTGACCTGGAAACACTACAAACGTGTACAGTAACTGTTTAAGTGCAAGGGTCACATTCATTTCTCACAGCCCGACAGACGGTTGCCTTGGATTCATGCTCCGCATCACCGATATTGTACAAAAAACTGCCGGTCGCAAAAACACGTAGCGCAATACAAGTAATTTGTTCGGAGCAGAGGGCTCTTCCACGATGAGTCATGTGAGAAATGTGTGGGCCAAGGATATTGTTTAAATAAACTATTGATGGTCTAGAAAAACGGAAACGTTCAAAGAGGTACTCATCATGGAGTGATAAAATATCCACTCGGGGTCTGATAATCCTCTCCCGACGCAGATTTCTGCGGAGGATCTGCGCTTCTACATCAACAGGCTCATCAAGAAACGGACACGCCATGTCTGCAACTAATTTCAGACTGCAGCTTCAACTTCAGAGCAGGAGAAACTCAGAGTTATTTGAAGCAAACCTGCTAGCGAGCAGGTTAGGTCCACGGATTGTGTTGCCCGGGTAACTGACTCAGAGTTACGCTGAACTGGCTTTGTGAAACCGAAAACTCAGAGTTTCCCTCATATCAGGGTTAACTAACTCAGACTTTTCACTAAACCCGCTTTGTGAAACGGGCCCCTGGATGACACCATCTGTTGTTGACAAGCACTGGTACTCCACCTCCTTTTCTTTTTCTGCTCGTCTTCAGATGTCTTTCTGCTCGTACAGTCAGGAAGTCTGGCAGAGAGACGGAGTCGGGGATTTGATCCTGCAGCTACGTCTCAGTAAAACACATAACACTGCATTCCCGATTCTCTGGCTGAGTTCTTGTAAGGGTTGGAGTTCATCCATCTTCTTAGCCAGTGATTTCATGTTACCCATTATGATCAATGGAAAAGATGGCTTGGACTTCCTCTTTATTTGTCTCCTGCTCTGCAGCCATGTCTCCTCCTTATAAACTTATCAGGGATTTGTTGCTTCAGTTGAGGTATAATTTCAGCTTTTGCTAATGTAATCAGCTGATCCCGGCTATAAACCACATTGTTGCCATGGTTACGCATCATAACTTATCAAAAAGTGAAGAAGTCTTTCCAGCCTCACAGCACCAGAAACTACAAATTATACAGGTAAAAAAAAATGCAATCTTCCTCAAGAGGAACCAATGTACAAAAAAACCAAAACTTAATATGTAGCCAACAGAACCACTCCATGTCATGTTTGGTAGGATTTAAGGACCCAAATGCAGCAAAGTACAAAAGAGGATGATTTAATAACAAAATGAGGAACATGGACTTACAAACTTAGGAGGATCAAATAGGCAGCAACGGGGAAAACAGGACCAGGCAGTAAAGATGGACGACAGGGAAGCCAGGGACCAAACAGAGAAGAATGACGACAAACCAGCGAGTTGTGACTGAGTGAGAACCGAATATATACTGAGGGGAGAGTGAGGATGTGAACAGAGAAGGAGCAGGAGACCAATTAAGGGAAACAGTTGCAGCTGGTGGTGATTAGAGGAAGCTGGATTAGGAGTAGAGTGGCAGAGAAGCGGAAAGGACAAGGGAAACAGAAAACTCTTAAGAAACAAACCAATGATAACAAGTCTTAGAGGAATCTAAAGGGAGGCTAAAGGAAACACTAGAAAACAGAAGGAAGACATATAAGGAAACTCTGGAGAGAAATAAATAAGGAAATTATCTAAAGAGAAATAAACTAAGGAAACAAAAATGAGAAGGTGGACATAAACAAAGATGAACACATCTAGGAGCATTGAGGGAAAGAGGAAACAATGGAGTGCCATAAATAAATAAATATAATAATTAAACTGAATAAGGAAAAACTACTAACTTGAGACACAAACAGGAGGAACAAAACAAGAGGGCACCTTGGGGTAAAAAGGGGAAGAAAACAAGGTGGAAGGAAAACCTACAAACTTGCAACACAAAATCCAAAGACCATGACACTCCAACATGCAGCCACCCAGAGCAGCGCAATTCTAGAAAAGAAGAAAATGAATAATAAATAATAAAACATTCAGAAGTAAATGAAACAAGAATTAAAAAGCATGAAAAACTCAAAAATATCTGTTAATGAGATGCATGGCTGGGCTCTTCCAGCGGAGAGTGGAGATTCGGGGCTGCTGCGAGAGGGGACCTGCTTGTGACCTCTCTGACAAGGGAGAGGAGTGGAGGTTAGCACCGTTGGCTTCATGTCGGATCAACCCCAAAATTTAATCAGTTGTTGCTGGTCCCATTGGGGACATTTCCTGAAAATCTTATCGAAATCTGTCCATACCTTCTGTGTACCATCTTTAAGTATTAATATCTCATGTTACAACATGATAACATGTGGCTTATATTTAGGTGTGCCCTTTATATGTACAAAATGTATTTACTCTTGAAATTAAGCTGGTGTGGCTTATATTCGGATGAACTTAATAGTCCATAAATTATGGTATTTAAGCAAGTAGATTTGACTAAGAAAATCTGTTTGTTAGAGGCACATTTGTGAAAAATATACAAGGAGTTAGCCAGGGGCGGGCCAGTGTTCAAATTCAGCACAAGACCTTGGTTCGCAGAGGCCTTTCATCTGATCGCACTAAGGATAACATAAAAATGTTGTTATACTACCAATAATATTGACATGGTCAACATAATAATAATAAAATAATATGTTTTTATGTTGTCATGGGTTGTGGGTAAAAACTACACATTGTCACTGGAAGCACTTTAACCTGTTCTAACATAGATCCATTACATGATGTAAGTATTAGTATCATAGGTTTTATGTTGAAAATGTTATTAGAAAAAGTTACTTTTGCTTCAAATTTGTTATTTTACATTGATTACATTTATATGTTTTGTTTCATTCCACCACTTAAAATAGCAGAATTTGCACAATTAACCATAAAAGCCAATCAAACTGATCTGATAAAATCTTCGGCTACTCTAGCCCCTTCTGGTCACGACAAACAGATGGCTGAATTGTGAGTTGAGCAATGATAGAGAGAGAGAGACTTTACTAAAGCTGATTTGGTGATTCAAGAAAAGAAAAACATCTTAAACTAGGAACTGTGGCACATTATTTTATTTTTTGTACAGTAGTTTCTGGATTGAATAAATGCCACCAATGAGTAGAGACATTCCAGGGAAATGAAATGGAAATGATACAATTATAATGTAAAAATAATGTAAACAATGTTAAAGAATAGGATACTACTTTATTGTCCCACAAGGGGGAAATTCAACTGTAATAGCAGCAAAGTGACAGGTAATAGAAGCATTTAGATTCACACCAGAAAAGGATAAAAAACAGAATTAACCATAACATATGTACATTAGAGTCAAGTACTGTGGAGTTATTAAAATTAAAATGGCATAGTCATTTGAATGTACAACTGAGCAGGATAATTAAAAAAACATATTTACAGAATGTGCTTTTGTAGTTGTGCATTAAAAAGTAAACGTATTATGTAAGTTAACTAAATATAAAATGAAAAAAGAAGATAAGAAACAAGAGTCCAAAATAAAAAATTAAATAAAAAAACAACCCAACCAGGGCCTCGGAAGGAGGGCAAGAGTCCAAAACAAACAACAAAAGGCTAAAGTCCTGAGGTCTGCAACGAAGGAGCAAGAACCTGGGAGGTCTGCGACGAATGAGCAGGAGACGAGGAGGCCTGCGACGAGGAACCAGGAGACGAGGAGGCCTGCGACGAGGAACCAGGAGACGAGGAGGCCTGCGACGAGGAACCAGGAGACGTGGAGGCCTGCGGCGAGGAACCAGGAGACGTGGAGGGCTGCGGCGGAGAACCTTGTGGCGTGGAGGCCTGCGGCGGAGAACCTTGTAGCGTGGAGGCCTGCGGCGGAGAACCTTGTGTCGTGGAGGCCTGCGACGGAGAACCTTGTGTCTGGGTGGACGGATGCGGAGCAGAACCTTGTGTCTGGGGGGGCGGATGCGGAGCAGAACCTTGTGTCTGGGTGGACGGATGCGGAGCAGAACCTTGTGTCTGGGTGGACGGATGCGGAGCTGAACCTCGTGTCTTGGGAAACGGCTGCAGAGGTGAACCTTGTGTCTTGGGAAACGGCTGCAGAGCTGAATGTTGTGTCTTGGGAAAAGGCTGCAGAGCTGAACCTTGTGTCTTGGGAAACGGATGCAGAGAACCTTGTGTCTTGGAAACCGGGTGCAGAGAACCTTGTCTCTTGGGAACTGGATGCAGAGCTGAACCTTGTGTCTTGGGAACTGGATGCAGAGCTGAACCTTGTGTCTTGGGAACCGGATGCAGAGCTGAACCTTGTGTCTTGGGAACCGGATGCAGAGAACCTTGTGTCTGGGAACCGGATGCAGAGAACCTTGTGTCTTGGGAACCGGATGCAGAGAACCTTGTGTCTTGGGAACCGGATGCAGAGAACCTTGTGTCTTGGGAACCGGATGCAGAGAACCTTGTGTCTTGGGAACCGGATGCAGAGAACCTTGTGTCTTGGGAACCGGATGCAGAGAACCTTGTGTCTTGGGAACCGGATGCAGTGAACCTTGTGTCTTGGGAACCAGATGCAGAGAACCTTGTGTCTTTGGAAACGGATGTAGAGAACCTTGTGTCTAGTGAGCCGGCGTCGACTGAGGGGACCTTGGTAGGACGCTGGAGACCCTCGAGAGGACGGAGTAGAGGACCCTCGGAGAGGCGTAGAGGACCCTCTGAGACGGCGTGGCGTAGAGGACCCATGACGTGGCAAAGACCCCGAGACTGTGTCCCTCTGGAGACCCTCGGCAGAGTCAGGAGCCAGAGGCGTATTCTCCAGAACACCCCCTGCAGAGTCAGGAGCCAGAGGCGTGACTTCCGGAACACCCCCTGTGGAGTCAGGAGCCAGAGGCGTGTCTTCCGGAACAACCCCTGCGGAGTCAGGAACCAGAGGCCTGTCCTCCGGAACACCCTCTGCGGAGTCAGGAGACAGAGGTGTGTCTTCCGGAACACCCTCTGCGGAATCAGGAGACAGAGGAGTGTCCTCCGGAACACCCTCTGCGGAGTCAGGAGACCGAAGCGTGTAGCGTTTCCTCCAAATGGAGGCGCCGTATGCGTCAAACAAGGCTTCCATCAACCGCGAGTCATTCTGGAACTGTTGAAAAAATAAGGCAAACTCCTCCTCCGTGATTGTACTCAGCAATGATGGAGAGTCTGGAGCAGAAGCGGAAGGCGGGGCCTTGTGTCGGGGCCGCAACAGTCTTCCAGCGGATCCTGGAAGTGCGGGTGCAGGCGGGCGGCGTCTGCAGCCGGGGGCTTGCAGCCTCGAGATACCGGGGCAAGAGATTGGGTTGCGCTGGCCGGGAACAGGGAGCGGACCCAGGAAACACGGGTGTAGGCGGTCAGCATCGACAACCGGCTGGCTGCTCCGGGGAACCGGGACGTTCCACCGGACCCTCCTGGAAGGCTGTGTGAGCAGTCCGTGGACGGCGGCGATGACGACGGCCGGAAAATTTGGGGGCAGGGGCATGAACTGCCTCATGCCTCCGTGGTCCCACACCAGGAGGACAATAGGCCAGACGGGTGCCGAAAAAAGGTGAGTTCTTCACCAATTTTTGGCTGGAGCACCAGTCAACAAGTTCTGATCTATCCTCCTTGGTGTGATGATTTTCTGCTGGGTCCACTTGGCTGGTCCGTTCTGTCATGTTTGTGTAATTTAAGGACCCAAAGGCAGCAAAAAATAAAACTTAAAGGATTTATTTGGAAACAGAAACAAGGAAGTGCCAGAATAAACTAATAAAGACAAGAAATAATCTAACATGAAAAATCTAGATAAGGAAAAGAACTAAGTTTAAACACAAACAGGAGGGACAAAACAAGATAGCAGCTTGGGGTACAGAGGGGAAGGAAATTAAGTGGAAGGAAAAAAAGCAAAAATCCACGGAACCTCACAGCAGGGGTGTAAACATTATTGGGTTTTGTTGGGAGCAGTGATTGTTATAGAGTCTAACAGCCGCTGGGAGGAAGGACCTGCAAAAATACTCCTTCATGAACCTAGGATGCAGCAGTCTGTCACTGAAGGAGCTCTCCAGTTCAGCAACATCTTCATGCATGGGGTGGGAGACTGTCTATCAGTGATGTTATTTTGAACAGAGTCCTTTCGTCTCCGACCACCTGGACTGGATCCAGGGGGAACCCTAGAACAGACCTGGCCTTCTTGATGAGCTTATCCAACCTCTTATGTGGATACACTGCTGCTCCAACATACCAGCACCACCACAGAGTCAAAGAAGGTTTTTAGGAGCGCTCCCTGGACTCAGCCTCATCAGCAGGTAGACTTTGCTCTGACCCTTCCTGTAAAGAACATCCATGTTGTAGCTCTAGTCCAATTTATTGTTTAGATGAATACTCAGGTATTTACAAGAGTCCACTATCTCAATGTCCACACCCTGGATTTTCACCGGTGTCACTGTGGTGGTTCTGCGTCTGTGGAAGTCCACCACCCAATTCTTGGTTTTCCCTGCATTAATCAGCAGGTGGTTCTGCTGGCACCAGTCCACAAAGTCCTGAGTCCACTGTCTGTACTCTAAGTCGTATTTACTTGTAATGAGGCTGACAATGGCAGAGGCATCAGAGAACTTCTAAATGTGGTAGGTTGGGGAGTTGATGAAGAAGTCTTCAGTGTAGAGGGGGAAGAGGAAAGGTGCCAACACAGCCCTGTGTCCTCACATACTGTTGGTGTCCTCTGAGGTAGTCCAGTATCCACTGCATATCCAGCTTGTCTCTCAGAAGTCCCGCTGAAGGGTGTTTAAAGAACTGGAGAAAACATCCACCCCAATGCCAGGCTGGTAGGTAAACTGTGGCAAATACAATAAAGACCTCACCGGGGAGTAAAGATGGTTGAGAACCAACTTCTCAAGGGTCTTCATCAGATGCGAGGTCAGAGCTACCGGCCTGTAGCTGCTGAGGTCCTTCAGATGTGAAGTCTTTGGTACTGGTACCACACAGGAGGTCTTCCACAGCTGTGGTACTTTCCACAGCTTCAGGCTCAGGTTGAACATACTGTATAACAACACAGTTCATCTGTGCAGAACCCCACAAGCCTTGAGCTGATGCCATCTGGACCTGCACCCATTCAAACCTTGATCTTTTGAAGCTAGTTCCTCCCCTAAATTGTTGAAAGGGTCAAGATGGGGGAAGGGGATGTATTATGGAGTCCTCAGAAGCAGGGGGTGGGTGTGATGGCTGGGAGCTGAGAGGTGTGAAGTCCTGGGAAGAAAAACAGGCAGTCCTCAAAGATGATGAGACCTTGACTTGGGATTATAGAGTGTGTATGGGGTGTATTAGTAAGTGTCCTGGGTTCATTTTTGTGTATCTAGCTTTGCAGGTGAGACTTTATGTGCGTAAGAAGGAGGGAACATATGACTGTGTCTGTGTGTTCCTGTGTATCTGTCAGGTTGGGTCTTGGGCTGCTCCCTCTCCTGGCGCAACTGAGAGGTCTATTTCCCCTCTGTCACTCCCAGAGACTGATGCCTCTGCCTGTAGGTGCATTGGTGGCTCTTGGTGTGAAGGGCTGGGTGCTCAGGGGGCGTGTCAGTTCATCCCTGATGCCTGCCTGGCAGGGCTAGGTGGATCACTGTGTTGGTTGGCCGGTGT
Organism: Valencia hispanica; assembly: GCA_963556495.2. Lineage (NCBI taxonomy): Eukaryota > Metazoa > Chordata > Actinopteri > Cyprinodontiformes > Valenciidae > Valencia > Valencia hispanica. Next base: position 1,016,468 of record OY747709.1, read on the forward strand.
GCCGGGCCAATGTTTGCCTTTCAGCATTGTTGGCTGGTGTGCCTCTTGGGAAGGGGCCTGTTTGGGATCGGGGGCATCCGCGGGCGGTCCAGTGATGCATCTGGATGGGGGGGCCCCGGGCCAAAGCTGTTGGGGTGTTTTACTTAGAATGGGGTTGGGCGGTGGCGCGTGGCGGGGGCCCCTCATCAGCTGGTCCCTTGTCGGGTCCCTGCTGGGGGGAGGGGCGCCCCTGGGCCCCGACTCTCCCGGTCCATTGATCGGCCTGCCCTGGCGAAGCCGGTTGACGGCAGGGCCCGTGGGCTTGTCACTGCTACCACCCAGGCCCCTGCATCGTAGCCGCTGGACATTCCCCTGGGGTTCCCCTCTGCTCCTCTCTTGGGGAATGCGGTCGGCCCGCCCTGGTCCGCCTGTGCCTCTAGGGGTCCTTTGGACATCTTGGCTCCGATCACCTTCATGTCTGCATCAATTCCTGGGGGATGGATTGATGCCTGCTCACATCAGCTATCGAACACTCTTATGGAGAAACCTAATATGCACCAGCATGCTCACACACACACATAGGTGTGGGGTCTCAGGTGTTTACAGATATATTCTTGGGCTGGGGTTATCATTACTAGATCTTGATTAATCGATACCATGAGTTTTTCTGTGACGTTGTTGTATTTTTATATCCATTTTTGTGTGATGTGGTTGTGTAGTTCTTAGTTCACAATGTTTGTTTTGTTTTGTCGAAGTTCTTTTTTCGTATTTTTTGTTTCCCCCCCTCTCTCTGCAGTCCTGTGGGTATGGAGGCAGACTTCGATGTTTTTCTGTGTTTTCTTTGTTCCCCTTCCTCTCTTGTAAATGTATTTTCAACTTACCATCTCTCTTGACTTTTTGTTTCCTACCTCTCTTCTTCCTCTTCTTTCTTTCTTCCCCTTTATTTTCCGTCTCCATGTCCATAACATCAGGAAATAAAACCAAGCAAAAAAGAAAAAAAAATGAATGGGGTGGGGCTCCGCTTTTGGTGTCTCGGGACCCTAGGGCTATGTGTTTGGTGTGTGTTGAGTCAACACTCGGCGGCCCCCCGCCTGGGGGTGGGAGGGGAATCGGGGCTGGCTCACTGCTGTGGTGGTTGGGGCCTGCTGGCTCAATGTCTGCTTTGGGGGCTGTCTGGAGTAATCGGCTGCTCACTGGCGTGGGGTGCTGGCCACTGCCCTTTAGGTTGCATTGTTCTTCCTGTGTGGGGGTAGGGGGGTCCTCGCTCTGTGGGTGAGGTCCGGGGGGATCGGTGGAACCGCAGGGGCACTGCTCATTGTCCTGTCCCACGCGCAGGCACCGTTGTGCCTGGTGCCTTCATTGAGATTGCTGGAGAGGCAGGGCTGTCCCTGCGTGCGCAGAATAGGTGGGTTGCCTTGCTCTTTTTCTGTGGTCTGATCATGGCGGTTTGGTTTGTGATCTATGGGCCGACTGTTTATTGGGGAGACCCCTGAGAGGATTAGGCAGTTCGGGTGTCTGGGGTGCTCATTGTGGGTTGGGGTGGGGATGGATGCGCTGCAGGGACACTTGGGGTTCATTGTTTGGTGGTAGCTGTTGGGTGGCTCGACGGGGGTCCGGTGCATCTCCACTTGATTGCCTCTTCTGTGTGTTTCGGGCTTAGTCCTTTCATTGGTGGGTTTGATATCCTTGGTCTTGGTGCTCTGAAATGTGGGATATTGAGATTCAGGAGCTGGTTGAGTTCAGTGTCCAGGCTGTCGCAGGCTGGGCTTGGCCTGGGAATGCCGGTTGTCTGCTGTGGCTATTGGTGTGGTGCCCCAACATGCAGAAGACGGGCATTGGGATGTTGGCTGTGGGGGCTGGCCTAGGGTGGCGGCAGGACACATTGGCCATCAGCTGACCGTGGCCCCTGTGCCTGGTGGCGGGGGACCCTCGTTGGCCTGTCCCTGGTCGAGTCCCCACTGGGGGGTGGGGCGTCCTCGGGTCTCCAGGTCATGGCTGGATTTGCCCTGCCAGTTGCTGCCTGCTGATATTGGAGCCCATGGGCTCGTCACTGCAGCCCCCCAGGGCCCCTGCAGTGTAGCTGCTGGATGGTCCCAGAGGGCTCTCCTTTGCTCCCCTGTATTAGTGCACCTGGGAAGATCAATAGCTCCTCACACCAGCTATTGAGCACTTGAATGGAGAAACCTTATGTGCACCAGCATGCTAATACACACACACAGGTGCACGCACACAAGCACACACACAGGTGTTGGGATTCTGGAGTTTAAATATGCAGTCATGGGGTGAGGTTACCACAAATACATCTTGTCATAATCAGTACCATGACGTTTTCAGTGACTCTGTTGTTGTATTTACATATCTATTTGTGGGTTGTGGTTGTTTAGTTCTCAGTTTGCATTGTTTGGTTTGTTTCATCTTTTTTTCCCGTCTCTGCCTGATCAAACCTGTTAAAGAAGAGGTTCAAGTCGTTCATCCGCCCTAATTCTCCTTCTGCCTGGGGGTTTGGTTTGTGCCCTGAAATTGTCTTCACATATACTCTACAATATATTCAGTATGTTGGAAAAAGTTCAGCTGAAAATAATTCCTTTCAAAAGGTTATTGCTTTGCATGGAAATCTTTGAACTCCATGCAGAATCAAACAGCGAGTCCAAATATTAATGAAAGAGCAGGTACACTGCAGCTCTGCAGACTGATGGTAGAGATCAGCAAAGGTAAAAAATAAAATAACTTAAAAAATAATAATAACCATAAAGGTACAAAAACACAACAGATTCATTCAACAAACATGAAGCCAAAATGTAAGAGCTGTGTGTAAAAAGGTGCACCTCTAGTTTATTAGCTTGTTAAACCATCCTCAGTAGAATTAACACAACATTGTTGTTTTCTATCTGACTTTGTCATCTCTCACATTGTTGTTTACAGACTGTGTTTTGTTTTTTATTGTTCATGAGCATTCTTTGGTTCAACGTTTTGCCCATAGCATGCCAGTCTGATGAAGGAATGGGATTTGTTGGGGCCATTTTCAGTTTGTCATTTCCTTGTTGATGTTTTTGGATTGTTGCCCTCTTGCATGGTCCAGGTGTAGCCAACCTTTAGATATCACACTTGCCACTGGTCATGACTGTATAATAATTTGGTAGACAGAACAGTTCAACCCGATGGCTATAAGCTGTCAAAGTCATGAGGTTGCAAAACAAGCCTAACTCATGACCCTTCCACCACTATGCATGTTAGTTGATATTACATAATGTATTTGGTTTTCAGTTTTCTGAATATCTTTTCAAAAAAGCCACTCTTGCTCAGACTTTTTTAATGGTTCTGTAATGAACTTGAAGTTTTTAACATGCTAAATGAGGCATGTAGGAGATAAGATGGAGCTCTTGATTGTTGTAATATTTCTGATCATTATTATAGTCTGACCTTGAGGTGAATTTGCTGGAAACTCCACTCCTGGAAAGACTGACAGGTGTTTTAAAGATGTTCTACATGCAATCAACTTACTGTAGGATGTGTTCTACTTTTTGATGAATGGAGATACAGTGGGGTAAAAACGTATTTAGTCAGCCACCAATTGTGCAAGTTCTCCTACTTAAAAAGACGAGAGGCCTGTAATTTTCATCATAGGTATACCTCAACTATGAGACAAACTGAGGAAAAAAATCCAAAAGAAAAAGAAAAAAAAAGAGATCAGCAAAGGTACGCAGCAACAGAACCGGTCACAAGTGTCACGGTGTGACTTCTTCCCTGCCTTTGTTGGTCCCTGCATCCTTAATTTTCTCCACCTGTCCTGAGTTTCCCTGATTGTCTCCCTAAGTACTTCCTTTGTGTATTTATACCCTCGTGGTTTTTCTATGTCCTTTGTTGAATCGTTTTGTCTAGTCACTTTGGCGCTCCTTGTCACCCTGCTCCTGAACCTGTGTTTGTTTGTAATCTACAATCATCATTAAATCAGTTCTCTACTTCCAACAAGCCTCTTTGCATTTGGGTCTAACTACACATCGTGACAGAACGGTCTGACCAACTGGACCCAACAGAGTACCAGAGGACCAAGGAGGAGAGGATTGCCTTGCAGGAGAGGTGCAGCAGCCAAGCCGCACTGGACTCACCTTTTGTGGGCACTCGACTGGGGTTCTGCCCTCCTGGAATTGGTCCGCAGACTTGACTTGGAAAAACTGTCTTGAAGGTGTTCTGATGTCATGTAATTCAACTGGTGTGATGCTGAGAAACTAGTCCATGCATTTGTTACCTCAAAGCTGGACTACTGCAGCTCTGTACTATCAGGAAGTCCACAAAATCTAATTAAAGCCTTCAGTTGATCCAAAATGCGGCATCAAGAGTTCTGATAAATATTAAAAAGAGAGATCACATTTCTCCTGTTTTAGTCTCCCTTCATTGGCTCCCTGTTAAATCCCAAATAGAATTTAAGATCATGCTTCTTACATATAAAGCCGTTATAATCAGCTCCATCATACATCAGAGATCTGATTGTTCCATATGTTCCTAGCAGAGCACTTTGCTCTCGGACTGCATGTTTACGGCTGGTTCCTAGGATTTCTAAATGTAGAATGGAGGCAGATCTTTTAGTTATCAGACTCCTCTCCTGTGGCACTAGCTCCCAGTTTTAGTCCGTGAGGCAGACACTCTTGTCTACTTTTAAGGCCAGGCTTAAAACTTTCCTTTTTGATAAAGCTTATAGTTAGAGTGGCTTAGGTCATCCTCAGCTATCTCTGTAGTTATGCTGCTATAGGCTTAGACTGCTGGAGGACAGACTGACCACTTATCTTCTCTTACGTTTCTCTTCTACTAATCTCCAGTTGTATTATTTGATGTTATTTCGACTGTTAACTGTTTTCTCAGTGTTTTTCTCTCCATAGAAACTACACCTGGTTTGGTATCCTACCTAGCTGGAAGGCCCTGTTGGACGGGGGGCATCCCAGTAACTGAACATCCCCCGTGTCCTGTTATCACCTTTTTTAATTTCTTAAATATATAAAGTACTCTTACATCAGTTCCTTTGTTCTTTCTACATCTCTGCTCTGTCTTCTTGAACCCTCAGACAGTCGTGGCAGGGTTAGGCCATAGGGTTCTGGTGCACTGTAGGATGGGCAGTGGCCGAGGGCGGGGACTTGAGACGTGGACCTAGCCTCTCTGGTGGGGAAGGAGCCAGAGCTGGTGTGCGAGGTTGAGAGGTTCTGACTGGACAACGTCGGACTCGCCTTGACCCATAACTCTGGCTCTGGAACCCATCTCCTCTCCAGTCTGGAGTTGCCCCCGTTGAGAGTCGCCAAGTTGGGGTAGGCATACTTGTTGCCCCACATCTCAGCGGCTGTACGTTGGGGTTTACCCCGGTGAACGAGAGGGTGGTATCCTCCCGCCTTCGGGTGGGGGGACGGGTTCTGACTGTTCTTTGTGCTTATGCGCCGAACGGTAGATCAGACTATCAACCCTTCCTGGAGTCCTTGGTTGGGTGAGGGAGAGGGCTATTCCTGGGGATTCTATTGTTCTGCTAGGGGACTTCAACGCTCACGTGGGCATTGACAGTGAGACCTGGAGAGGTGTGGTTAGGAGGAATGCCCCCCCCCCACGATTGAACCCGAGCAGTGTTTTTTTTTTGGACTTCTGTGCTTGTCATGGATGGTCCATAACGAACACCATGTTAAACATAAGGATATCTATATGTGCACTTGGCACCAGGACACCTTAGGCCGCAGCTCGATGATGGACTTGATTGTCGTTTCATCTGATCTGTGGCCGCATGTTTTAGACACTCAGGTGAAAAGAGCTGTCCACTGACCACTACCTGGTGGTGAGTTGGCTCCAATGGTGGGAGAGGATCCCAGACAGACCTGGAAGGCCCAAACGTGTTGTGAGGGTCTGCTGGGAATGTCTGGCAGATTCTCCTGTCAGAATCAGAAAAGGTTTACTGCCAAATGTTGGGCAGGTTTACAACATTAGGAAATTGCTGCGGTACTTTGTGCAAACATGTGAGAACAAACAGACAAACACTTAAATAAAAATAAAAATATAATATGCTAAACAGATTGATATATATATGAGTGCAGGTAACGATCGGTGCAAATCAGACAGGTGCAAAAAAAAAAAAAAAAATATGGGTCATGTAACTGAAACAGAGCGGGTGGTGGTAACAGTCTTAGGGTTATTGTTCATGAGTCCAACAGCAGAGGGGAAGAAACTGTTCTTATGGCGAGAGGTTCTGGTCTGATTGGACCGGAGACTCCTGCCCGAGGTGAGCAGGTCAAACAGTCTGTGTCCAGGGTGAGAAGGCTCGGCTGTGATCTGACCAAGTGTCCTGGAGGTGTACAGGTCATGTAGAGATGGCAGTCTGCAGCCAATCACCTTCTCAGCAGAGGGCACCACACGCTGCCGTCTCTGTTTGTTTGTGATGGTGGCGCCAGCATACCACACGGTGATGGAGGAGTTGAGGACGGACTCGATGATTTCAGTGTAGAACTGCATCATCATCCGTGTTGGCAGATTTAATTTCTTCAGCTGCCTCAGGAAGTACATCCTCTGCTGGGCCTTCTTTATCACGGAGGTGATAGTGGGCTCCCACTTTAGGTCCTGGGTGATGGTGGTACCCAGGAAGCGCAATGAGTCCACAGTGGTGATGGGGGTGTCAGTCAGGACGATGGGGGGGAGTGGGGGTGTGTGCTTCCTAAAGTCGACAATAATCTCCACTGTCTTCTGGGCGTTCAGCACCAAGTTGTTGCGGCTGCATCAGGAAACCAGACGTTCAGTCTCCACTCTGTAGGCAGACTCATCCCCGTCCGAGATGAGTCCAATAATGGTGGTGTCATCTGCAAACTTAATTAGTTTGACAGACTGGTGGTTTTCGGTGCAGCAGTTGGTGTACAGGGAGAAGAGCAGAGGAGAAAGAACACAGCCCTGAGGGGAGCCGGTACTGATGGTCCGAGAGTCTAAGACGTTCTTCCCCAATCTCACATGCTGCTTCCTGTCCGTCAGGAAGTCAGTGATCCACCTGCAGATGGGATCAGGCACGTTCATCTGGGATAGCTTGCCTTGGAGAAGGTCTGGGAGGATGGTGTTGAAGGCAAAGCTGAAGTCCACAATCAGGATCCTGGCGTAGGTTCCCGGGAAGTCCAGATGCTGCAGGACGAAGTGAAGAGCTATGTTGATGGCATCTCCTACAGACCTGTTGGCTCTGTAGGCAAACTGCAGAGGGTCAAGGATGGGGGCTGTGAGGGTCTTGAGAAAGGACAAAACCAGGCGCTCAAATGACTTCATGACCACAGATGTCAGAGCCACAGGTCTGTAGTCATTAAGTCCAGTGATCCTTGGCTTCTTGGGGACAGGAACTATTGTGGTGGTCTTGAAGCATGCAGGCTCATGACATGCCTGCAGTAAGGAGTTTAAAATGCCCGAAAACATTGGGGCCCGCTCATTTGCACAGTAACTAAAAGTGGCAGGAGACACACCGTCTGTGCCGGGAGCTTTTCTAGCATTTACGCTCTTAAACTGTCAGAAGGAGTTTCAACTCTCACCTCCAGCAGAACTTCGAACACGTCCCGGGGGAGGCGGAGGACATTGAATGCGAGTGAGCCATGTTCCGTGCCTCCATTGTCGAGGCGGTTGATTGGAGCAGAGGCCACAAGGTGGTTGGTGCCTGTCGCGGCAGCAACCCTCGAACCCGCTGGTGGACACCGGCGGTGAGAGATTCTTTCAAGCTGAAGAAGGAGTCCTCTCCGCTTTTTGCACTGTTGGACCCCGGAAGCAGATGAAAGGTACCGGTAGGCCAAGCGGAGTTTGGAGAGGCCATGGAGGCGAGGCAAGGCAAGGCAAGGCAAGGCAAGGCAAGGCAAGGCAAGGCAATTTTATTTGTATATTACGCTTTCAACAACAAGGTAATTCAAGGTTCTTTACATGATTAAGGGGTAAAATAAAAACAGCAGTAGAACACAGACAAAGCATATAAAGTAAGAACAGCAACAAAGCAAGAAGCATACACAGATACATCAAAACATTACAAAGCATATAATGTAAAAACAGCAATAAACCAGGAAGCATATACAAAACATATGATACTTCAATGCATTACTCAAACGCAGCTCTAAACAGTTTTTAGCTTTTAGTTGTGATTTTAAAGAACTCAGTGTTTCAGCAGCTTTGCATTTGTCTGAAAATTTGTTTCAGATTAGAGGAGCATAGAAACTGAAAGCTGCCTCTCCATGTTTGGTTCTAATTCTAGCGATGTTGAGTAGACATGTGTTCTGGTGGGTTGGTATAATAACAGTAGATCTTCAACATACTTTGGTGCTAACCCATTCTAAAATGTATAAACTAGTAAAACTATTTTGAAGTCTATAAGCTACAGGGAGCCAATGTAAGGACTTTAGAACTGGGGTAATATGCTCTACTTTCCTGGTTCTAGTGAGAACGCGATCAGCAGCAATCTGGATCAGCTGCAGCTTTCTAACTGACTTTTTAGGCAGACCTGTGAGAACGCTGTAGCGATAATCAATCTGACTAAAGATAAACACATGGATGAGTTTTACGAGGTCCTGTTGCGACATCAGTCCTTTAATCCTACAAATGTTCTTCAGGTGATAGAAGGCCGACCTTGTTATTGCCTTTATGTGACCCTGGACGTTTAGGTCTGAGTTCATAACTACACCTAGATTCTGGGCCTGATCAGTAGCATTTTGCTGTATTAACTAAAGTTGTGTGCTGACTAATCATCGTTTCTCTTTAGGTCCAAAAGTAATTACTTCTGGTTTCTGTCCAGCTAAAGAACGTTATGGCACATCCATCCATTGATTTGCTCGATGCATTTACTTAGGGTTTGGATGGGTTCATAGTCATCTGGTGGGATTGTAATGTAGAGCTGTGTTGGGATTCTGTGACTGTGTGCTGGAGGGTATGTGTGTTTATCCTCCTACCTTCTCTGCAGGGTGTGTCAAGCAGCAGCTCCAGGTGTTTCCAATCAACCACTCATCATTCTCCAGCTTAAAAGGGGAGCGGATCCTAGAGGCTGGCGCCAGTTGGTTCTCGCTTCTAGCGTGGTATATGGCCAAAATTACTCCAGAGAAATCTTTTGTACTAATCTCAAGATCAAGCTCATTCCAGTACTTACCCTTTGCCTTCTTTGTCGATTCCTCCAGAAGTTCCTGCGACTACTTCCCGGAACCTTCCAAGCAGACAATATTCCTTCAGCCTGAGTCCTCGCCTGGTCAGCCTCTGCACTGCTTCCCCGCTGGTAACTCTCTCTCATACTCACCTTCATCACCGCCATTCCTAGCTGCTTTCCTGTCCGCCAAGAAGACATCATTATCAGTTATACAAAGAGAACTTACCACCTTCCATCATCACTTCCGGTCATCCTCCGAACTTCTCCAATCTGCTCATCTGTAAGACACACACGGATTAGCAGGTACCTAACATCCACCTCCAGCTAACCTCAGATCACGGGTTCCTACAGTCCCCTCTCTCCGACATTACATTCCGGATACCAAGTAAGATCTTTATTCAATACCTTTTCAGGATACCACATTACAGCAGACCGTGTTTAACCTCTCACCTGTTTCCTCTCCCAGTCCGGTTCTCATTTCCTGGTTCCTCCCGAGACGACCCTCCAGTTTCCTCCTACTTTTCTCTGATCAATAAACCTTTTGATATACAAGTCACTTGTCTGTTTGCTGACTGGAGCTGTAGCCTCTTAAGAGTCAAAACTACCGATCATGTCAGAGCTGAGTATCATCTGTATAGTTATGGTAGCTAATCTTATTGGTTTTTGTTATCTGTGCTAGTGGGAGCCTGTAGATATTAAATAAAAGGGGGCCCAGGATGGAGTCCTGGGGCACCCAACATGTAAGTTCTGTTTGTTCTGATGAAAAGTTTCCTATTGAACAAAAGAAGTCCCTGTTCTATAGGTAAGACTAAAACCAGTCAAGTACTGTACCAGAGAATCCGACCCAACTCTCCAGTCATTCCAATAGTATATCATGATCAACAGTGTCAAATGCTGCACTCAGGTTCAACAGAACCAGCACTGTGGTTCTTCCACAGTCTGTATTTATGCTGATGTCATTGAAAACTTTGACGAGGGAAGTCTCAGTGCTGTGGTGAGCATGGAAACCAGAATGAAAAACATCAAAGCGGTTGGTCATTGTTATGAAGCTATTTAACTGCTGAAACATAGCTTTTTCAATAATTTTACTGATGAATGGAAGATTAGAAATTGGCCTGCAGTTCTGCATTAACGTGTTGTCCAGATTATTCTTTTTTAGCAGTGGTTAATTAACTGCTGTTTTTAAAGCTTGGGGGAAGAGGCCTGAGTTAACTAATTTATTCAGATCAGACCCAATGACAGGGTAAACTTTCTTAAGGAACGCTGTAGGTAGGATATCAAGATAGCAAGAGGAGGAACTTAATTGGTCAATGATTTCATCTAGGTTTTTTTGGTTTAATTCATGGAATTCTGACATTTTTTCTACATTGGTGTTAGTTGGGTATATCATTGGTAGTGGACTCGGTGCTGCGGTACAGACCGACTGTCTAATTGTTAGAATCTTTTCAGTGAAAAATTTGGCAAATTCATTGCAGGTCCTGGTTGAGTTTAGTTCAGGGGCTACTGTCACTGTTGCAAAGAGAGTCCATGCATTATTAATGTTTCTGTTAATGATTTCAGAGAAAAGAGTTTCCCTAGCGTCTTTTAAAGTTAACTGATATCTGTTCAGTCTCTCTTTGTAGATTTCACAGTGAACCTGAAGTCGAGTTTTCCGCCATTTTCTCTCAGCTCGTCGACACTCCCTTTTTTCACTACGTACCAGTGGATCGCTTGTCCACGGAGACTTCTTTCTACCTGAGACAACTTTCAATTTCAGTCAATAATGTCTGAGATTTTCACGAGGAAATTATCTACCAGCATGTTTACTGAGTTGGAGTTGGGAGATGAGGGGGATGTGGTGGAAGGTTAAATACGTTTAAAGGTTTTAACTGAACTGTCCCCGAGAAAACCCTTTTTTACAGTTACCTCGCTGTGGTTGGATATTTTAGCAGAGATGGCACTTTCAAAGAAAATACAAAAATGGTCAGATAGTGCAATATCAATTACAGAGATGTCAGATATAGTTAAACGTTTGCAGATAATTAAGTCCAGAGTGTGTCCTCTATTGTGTGAGGCCGAAGTTATGAAGTGTGTCACTTAATGTTTTTCTAGTCTATCCTGGGGGTTGTCAGTATGGATGTTGAAGTCCCCCACAATGATTAATTGGTTATAATCGATACATATTACAGAAAGAAGGTTGCTGAAATAATGAAAGACCCCTTCCGATCATATTTTTGAGCTATTTTAAAGTGTTCTCAGTGGTCTTTCAATTATGATTATGCCGTTTGTAGCTAAAATTAACAAAACCTGTGCCGTTTTCTAGGACATAGATTCAGAAGAACGACAGTAGCTCATTAGCAATTCACCTCTGTGTTGTGGGTGGAACCTTTGGCACGGAGGAGCCCTCCCTCTCCCCGTTGCTGAGAGCTCTATGTTTATGCTAGCTCTCCTGCTAGTTTACAGCCCGTTACAAACAAGCGGATGGATCCCGACAGAAAAGAATAAACCTACCGTTAAAGATACAAGCTGTCCACTTGATGGTGTCTTGATGGAAGGTCCTGCACCCGGCTTCAAAAGTAGTTTACTAGCGAAGCCCATTTTTTCCCCCTACCAGCAGCACCCGCTACAGCACACAGCCGATGATCCGCTGTCGTCTTCTCTACTCCTCACAACCTGAGGGGGCGGGGCAGAGCGGAACAGGAGCTTGTAGCCCGCCCAGTGGGGTTGCTACGTCACAAACCCACTCTGTTGTAGTCTGCCTTTTAGCGTCTGCTACTGATTCACAGCGATTTGAAAGCAGAAATACTCAGAAATGCAATTTTGAGCTTAATTTTCTTAAGATATGTCATCTGGCATTAGAAAAATGCCACAAGAACATGTTAACAACAAGAAAAAAAACTATTTTCATTGGAGTGGGTCTTTAAAGACATTACAGTTAAGTTTTGGGGGTTTATATAAACTTTTTTAGGCTCATTTATCTGGATGGCTAGGTATTCAAAAGAGTCAAATGTGCCCAGGGATACCTTTTTAAAGTTCATTGAGTTAAAAAAATTGTGGCTTCACCCCCAACTCGTCTGTGTTTCCTGCTCTCGCTTAAGAAATTGTAGTATGGAGGAGTAGATTCTATCAATACAGATGTTTCATTATTTCTATCTAGCCAGGTTTCTGATAATAAAAGAGCGTGTATTTTATGTTCAGTGATGAATTCATTGATTAGGAGTGACTTTCCTGATAAAGACCTAATATTTAATAAAGCTAACTTAAGTGGTTTGATAATCGGTAGTCGAACCTTCTGACAGGTGATCAATTTGAGATTTGTTTTATTATAAGAGCGTTTGGCTTTAGTTTTTTTTTCTATTGCTTGTAATGACTTGAAATGTAATGACTTGAGTTTTTTTTTCCGGGGTGGCCGGACGACTTCTGGAAGATGGTGGGAGTAGAACTACTGTCCAATTCACTTGTATATCAGATGTCTGTTATTAGTAGTTGCCGCATGTGCGGATTACATCCAGTGTTAGTCCCAGAGGCCTGATGTCGTTGGCCTGATTTGTACTTTTAGTCTATGAGAAATCTTTAAACAGAGAATCGTTAGGTGTTGATGAGTCTGATGACATTGGGATACTTGAAGAACACTTTGCAGAGCAATGTACATCTTTACTCGTTGCTGGAAATGTTTGTTCTCTGTCAGTCTGTGCAGCTGTCTGGGCTGGTGATGTCAATGTTTGTTCCCTGATAGTATCCACAAGTTGTGCTTCAAGGTCAACTCTTGGGTGCTTTATCAAGTGTTTATTCAGATAACAGAAAATATTTTAGATCAACAGTCTCATTCCAGCTCTGTTACGTTAACGTCCGTTTACCTTGAACAAGTGTTTTGCACATCCAAATATTTTAAAATGATTAATAAATGGGATGGATTTTTCAACAGATATTCTCTTTAACCGTTTATGGAGCATGCAAAGTCTACTGTACCTTTCATAATTTCCTTCAGGGACTGGTCCGCCGATAAAAATGTTTATGTCAAGTTCATCAAGTCTCTGTAGCAGATCAGAGAAGTCTTTTTTGAGAATTTCTGATTGTTTTTTGGCCACATCAGTTGCATCTTTGTGGATAACAAGCTTTTCCAGTTTAGGGTGTTGTTCTAAAGTTTTCTGGATTTTTTTCTGATATTTCTCTCACTGTATTCTTAGGACAGCTGATAAAGCTAGTGTTCTGGCTACAAAAATATTCAATAACATTAATTGATCCGTCATGCATGATGAGAACTTTTGCTGGGGGGGGTTCTTGCTTTCTTATGTGTCCGCTTCATGTGGATGGATTTCTCTTGGTGGGCTTGACTGGTCCCAGGGGCTACGTTGTCTTTCGGTGAACTGAGGACTGCATATCTGTTTCTCAGCTGTGTTCCAAGGGGAGTGAATTTTCTTGTTTTGGGGTGCAGTTTTTTTTTTTTCTTCCTCGGAGCAGAGAAAGCGGGTGTAGATTCAGTGCACTTTAAAGTAGGCCAGTCTTCGTCGAATTGGGAATGGGGTGTTCTACTTGTTAAACGCATTTTGGCTGGAGGAGTAACGTTGTTCTGTGGCTTCTGTGCGAGACTGTTGGACCGAGATAACACCGGGCTGCCGGGTTCTTCCTCCCTGCATGTAATCATCGGTAAAGTTGTCCCATTTCCATATCCAGTGTTTAGATCAAAATTAATCTGAAGATGGTGTAACTTCGTCTCGATTGTTTCAATTCTCTGGAGTGGTTTTGAACAGTCCTCAGCAGAGCAAAATGCCATTTTGGTCATTCTTAATCCTTCAGAAAGTAATCCAAAAAAGAGATCCGGTCTAATACTCGGGGGGGCGAGCGGTCCTCCACCAACACTGTTTACAGTGGGGATGGTGTGCTTCTGACCTCGAGGCGGGACATTTTGGGTCGGTGGATGGAATACTTCGAAGACCTCCTCAAGGGTTTGGAGAGGAGGGTCTGACGGACACTCGAACCTCGGATTCAGGAGGAACAATGCAGTTTTCGTTTTGGCCGTGGAACACTGGACCGGCTCTACACCCTCAGCAGGGTCCTGGAGGGTTCGTGGGAGTTTGCCAGCCGTCTACATGTGTTTTGTGGACTTGTAGAAGGCGTTCGACCATGTCCCTTGGGGAATCCTGTGGGGGGTACTCCAGGAGTATGGGGTACAGGCCCCTTGATACGGGCTGTTAGGTATCTGTACGACCAGTGTCAGAACAGAGTGTTTCAGGCATCTGGTCAGGATTTCTCGTGGACGCCTCCCTGGTGAGATGTTCCAGGCAGAGGAGGCCCAGGGGAAGAGCCAGGACACGCTGGAGGGACTATGTATCTCGGCAGACCTGGAAGTGCCTCGGGTTTCCTCCCAACGCGCTAGCCCAAATGGCTAGGGAGAGGGAAGTCTGGGTCTCTTTGCTTAAGCTGCTGCCCCGCGACCCAACCCCGGATAAGTGGAGGAAGATGGATGGTTGTTTCTAAGCTTAATACTTTGCGCTGATTAAGTACCATTTTGTTATTTTTCTATTTGCCAATTGCTCTTGAGTATTTGTTGAACATTATTAAAGAAAATAAAACGGAAGTTTTTTTAACTTTACGTTAAAGTTACGTCTCATAACATTTCTTTAGAATGTTTGATAGAATTGCAGAGAAAATACAGTTGAAACCAGATATTTACATACACTGCATATGAAAATTTAAAGTATTTTCTTTCTCTGAAAATAGAAACTTTTTTCTCATTAGAAAAAAATGCATGTTTTAGTCAGAATTACAAAGATTACCTCTGTTTGTTACATGTGGATTAATTGGATGTGATTTATTTTACTGTCTTTGGGCAAATTAAACACACAAACACACAAACACAATCATTTATCCAATTTACAGGCATCCTTTGTCTTATTATGTGTGTATGAGCATGCACATGATGTCTTTGTCTACTTAGGCATTCTCAGTGTCACATCTATGTTAACACATTTATTTTGATTGTACACAGTAATGAGTGAATAATTATTCCCAACTCAAATTATCATTCCAATTAGAGGCCCCCCCCACACACACACACGGAACACTTCAATGTCACAAGGAGGAAGCGCCAGCAGTGGTTCTTTTCTGCTTTCCGAAGGCTAATTGAGGTTAATGAATGGAAATAGTAAGTAAAAACACATTAAGAATAATTAAGTGTGCCATTGGTATTAGCATAAGTTCGTTGGAGACACCACAGGGAATTACACAACTAATCAAACATTATTTCCCCCTCCTCTTAGTCTTAGGCCCTATCTACATGGAAATTAAACCAGCTGTAACAGCAAAGATATTTCCTCCAATAGCTGTCTCATTCACAAGAAGCCGGTGTTTCAGGACACAGTAAACAATCATGGACTTGAAGACACAGGTTTGACTTGGGAGACATGGAATACGGGATGGACACGATGATGAGAAGGAATCTTAAGCTTAATAGCAGATGGACTGATTACTTTTTTAAAAGGTAAAAGGGCCAAGAAATCGGGGAGCAAGTTTTCTGGGTTGAGACCTGAGGGGGAAATCTTTGGATGTAAGCCATACCAGTTGTCCGGGAGAGTATGTCGGTGCTGGCCTCCTCTTCTTGTCTGCCAATCGTTTATTTTGGGCCGCGGTCCTTTGAAGAGCTGAACGAGCATGGTTCCAGATTCGTTTGATGGCACGGAGATGAGCACGAACCGAAGGAGCCACTGGGTCTGGAAAAGAAGCTGGGAGAAGAGGAGGTTGATAACCGAGGGATACTTCAAAAGGCGAAAGGCCAGTGGCTGAGGAAATGTGGGAGTTGTATGAATAATCTACCCACGGGAGGTGAACGGACCATGTGAGGAGATTTTGGCTACAGAGGCAACGAAGGGTGTTTTCTATCTTTTGATTGCAACGCTCGCACTGACCATTAGTTTGAGGATGGAAACCAGAGGACAGACAGGATTTGGCACCAAGGGCTGAGCAGAATTGTTTCCAAACGACTGAGGTGAACTGTGGACCACGGTCTGAAATGATCTCTGTAGGGATTCCGTGCAGGCGGAAAACATGGAGGATGAGTAAACGGGCTGTTCCTGCAGATGAGGGAAGCTAGGGAAGAGCAATTAAATGGCGAGGTTTGGAAAATCTATTGATAATTGATAAAATAACTGTTTTACCTTTTGAAGAGGGAAGACCAGTGACAAAATCCAAGGCGATGTGGGACCAAGGACGGGTAGGTATAGATAGCGGTTGTAACTGACCAGTAGGGGGTTGGTGAGATGACTTGTTCTGATTGCAAATGTGACAGGCCGAAACATACGCCGCAACATCCTTGTTGAGTGATGGCCACCAGAAGTATCTCCGGAGGAGAGCGATGGTTCGACTGATTCCAGGATGACATGAGAACTTGGGTGCATGACCCCAGTGGATGGTTCGTGCTCGGAGTGAGGATGGAACATACAGGCGGCCTGGGGGTCCCCCACCTGGGTCAGGCTCGGTTAGCTGGGCATTCTTGATGGATCTCTCGATATCCCAGGTGAGAGACCCAATGAAGCATGTAGGAGGAAGGATTGTGGATCATCATCGGTTTGATGTATTCTGGATAAGGCGTCAGGCTTCTTATTTTTGGATCCTGGGCGGTATGAAATGTTTAGATTAAAACGGGAAAAGAAGAGGGACCAGCGAAACTGTCGAGGGTTGAGTCTTTAAGCTGTCTGATTATATGATAAATCCTTGTGTTCAGTCCAAACCAGAACAGGGAGATCCGTGCCCTCCAACCAATGCCTCCACTCTTCCAGGGCGAGTTTAATAGCCAATAATTCACGGTCACCTATGTCGTAGTTTCTTTCAGCAGGGGAAAATGTCTTGGAGAAAAAGGCACAAGGATGCAGTTTATGGTCATGGGAAGATCTTTGGGAAAGGACTGCTCCAACAGCGGTGTCAGATGCGTCAACCTCTAAAAGGAACTGTTGAGATTGGTCTGGTTGAAAAAAGGACGGGAGCCTGGATGAACTGTCTTTTGAGATGCTGGAAAGCGTGGTCAGCCTCTGGTGTCCAGTGGAATGGTTTCTTGGTGGAAGTCAGTGAGTTCAATGGTTCCGCAATTCTACTGAAGTTCCGGATTAATCTTCTATAGAAGTTGGCAAAGCCTATGAATCTTTGAAGTTGTTTTCGGTTCTCTGGGGAATGTATCCAAGGAAGGTTATTGAAGGCACGTGGAACTCGCATTTCTCGACTTTAACGTAGAGACGGTTCTCCATGAGTCTTTGTAATACTTGGCGGACGTGGATCTTGTGTTGGTTTGGGTCTCTTGAGAAAATGAGGATGTCATCTAGCTAGACGAAAACAAATTTGTGGATGAAATCTCTTAAAACATCGTTGACCAGATTTTGAAAGACAGCAGGAGCGTTGGACAAACCGAATGGCATAACCAGGTATTCAAAGTGGCCTAAGTGAGTTTTAAAAGCGGTCTTCCATTCATCCCCCTCTCTGATACAGATGAGGTGGTAGGCATTTCTGAGATCGAGTTTGGAGAATATAGATGCTTGACAGACCGGTTCCAAGGCAGATGACAACTGAGGAAGGGAATACTTGTTTTTAACAGTAATTTGGTTGAGGCCCCGATAGTCAATACACGGCCAGAGAGACCCATCTTTCTTAGACACACAGAAAAATCCTGCACCAAGGGGGGAAGAGTATGGTCGGATGACACCAGCTTCTAGGAAATCCTGAATATAATACTCCATGGCTTCACGTTCCTTGATGGACAAGTTATAGAGTCTACCTGAAGGTAATTGAGCTCCTGGTAAAAGATCTATTGCACAATCATATGGTCGATGAGGTGGTAGGGAGAGAGCCAGATCTTTTCTGAAGGCTTGGTTCAAATCATGATACTCAGCAGGAACGTTAGTCAAGTCGGGGTCAGGTTCTGTGGGTTGTCCGGTAGTTCTTCTCTCAGGTATGGCAGATTTTAAACAGGTTTTATGGCAAAAGGGGCTCCATGTTTCAATTCTACGATTAGTCCAGTTTATCTGTAGATTGTAAGTAGATAACCATGGAAAACCTAGAACTAATGAACTTTCTTTGTTAGGATAGACGTAGAATTGGATGTGTTCGTGATGATTACCGGAGATTGTTACTGGAACTGGTTGAGTCTGATGGGTTATGGTTGACATGATGCTGCCATCTAATGCAGAAACATTAATGGGAAAAGAAAGTTTGAAAATAGGTATATTGCAAATCTTGATGATTTCAGGATGGATAAGGTTTTGCTCAGATCCTGAATCAATTAAAGCAGAGCACTGATAGGGGTTTTTAATGTTGTTACTAAGAGCAGCGGTGAGAAGTAACCTATTATTTTGATTGTAACCCGGGAGGACCCCTACTTTTACTGGTGGGTTAACTCATTTGGGCGAATCGGACAATGAGCTATGAAATGCTGAGGGGATCCACAGTAGAAACAGCATTTATTTTGCATTCTTCTTACTCTTTCTTGTGGTGTTAAGCGCATTCTACCCAGTTGCATCGGCTCATGTGATTGATCTCTGAGGGTTGGAACCTGTTTAACTGTTCTCTGCTCAGTTTTTAAGTGTTTTTCTGTAAATCACATGGATCTTGACCTGGATCTTTCTCGGGAACGGTTATCCAATTTGATAGCTAACAATATTAATTTATTCAGGGTTTCAGGCTCATCTCTGGAAGCTAAATCATCTTTTATTTTGTCATTTAGTGCATTTTAAAATGCCTCCTTGAGGGCTGGAGGATTCCATCCTGATTCTTCAGCTAAAATTCTAAATTCAATGGCAAAGTCGGCAACTGATCCATTTCCCTGTTTCATGGTCCATAGTTTCCTGGCTGCTTTTTCCTGATTTTTAACTGGAGCAAAAGCTAGATTGAATTGTTCCAACAACCGTATCCGTGTCAAAAAATGCTTCGGCCCAACTAAGCGCTCGACCTCTTAAAATACCTATTATGTAACTGATCCTGTGGGAGTCTACAGCGATGGTTTGGGGAGAACAAGAGAACGCTAGATCAGACTGGAGTAGGAACCCTTTACATTTGTCAATTTCCCCGAAGAACGGCTCTGGCGGAGGTGACGCAACATCACGGCAACATCACTTGTCAAAGTTTGCTAATAGTTGCATTTTGGAGAGATAATTGTCGGTTTAGATCATGGATTTCAGACTCATGTCTGCCTAGGAGGGAGCCCTGCTGAGAGACCGCATTCTGGATTTGTGCTGCAGAGCCCGGATGGCCAGATGGTTCTGTCATGTTGGGTTTGTAATAGGCTCTAAGTGCAGCACAAAAAACCAGAGTGGAGGCGAATAGTTCTGGTAGTAAAAATTAAGTTTTATTTTAACAGCACAGGCAAGTTTCCTGATGGACCTCGGGCGGGAACAACAGCAGCAGGCTGCAGTAAAGGTAAGACAGTTAAATACTGTAGAAAGGTGGATGGTGAGTATTAAAGGTGCAGAGCTTACAGGAAATCCAGAGGTGGAATAGCTTTGGGGGAACGACGGGCAGGTTCTGTGGTCTGAGGCTGGCTGGAGGTTTGCGTTAATTCTTGCTTGTCTTCTGTTGGAGGAGTTGGAGAACAGGCAGGCGAGCAGAGTGATGACAGAGGTGATGTGGACCTGATGAACCAGCTGGGAGGAATGGAGCAGAGGCTGACCACGGGAGCGACCGGAGCAGACGAAAAATGACAGTGGTTTGATGAATCCAGGAATGGGTAGGTGTCCAGGACAGTTTCCAGAAGGAGAACAGAGGAGGTCGGTTGTCCAAGGTTGGGAGCTTCAGTGGATCAAAATCTGCCAGATTAACAAGGAAGGTGAGTTTAAGAAAAGTTCAAAGTTTTCTCTCTTAATAAACAAAACTTGGAAAAGCATGGAGATTATCTAGACCAGTGTTTCTTAACCCTGGTCCTCAGGGCCCACTGTCCTGCTGGTTTTAGGTATTTCCCTTCTGCCACACACCTGACCTGAATACCTGGGTGATTAACAGGCTTCTGCAGAACTTGGTGGCATGCAGGAGCTAAACGCTATCATTTGAATCAGGTGTGTTGGAGCAGAAATGTAGCAAAAACACCAAGGACAGTGGACCCTGAGGACCAGGTTTAAGAAACACTGATCCAGACCATGTTACCACGCATAGCTGCGAGAACAATCTGGCGCCAGCATGCAGCATCCACTCCCCTTTTAAGCTGGTTCCTGAAGAGTCTAGATGAGGCACACCTGCTGGCTGCCACGCCCCCTAGGAAGAAAGTAGGAGAAACACAACCTCCAGCAAACAGACACAGAATCCTAACAATAAAAGTGAAGCAGATTTTCATTTTGTTGGTTATTTTTTTAGCTCCTGGTAGAAAATGGAAGCATATCTGGTTGGGTGAATGAAGAATGAGACGCAGCGTGTTAATTTCTACAAGTTGAACACTACACCCACAATACTTTTACACCTGTCAGTATCCTTTGTAAATGCAGCAACAGTAATGGATTTTGACGTCTGGGTTGGTGAGAAACATTCAACCTTCCAATGAGGACATACAACCTTACAGTATGTGGTTTTTGTGTTGATTTTTCTAAAATGGAACACAGACATTTCAACTTCAGTTGCAACATCCAGAGAGGAGAGAAAGGAAAGGAGACGCAGGTTAGTTTGGAGGATTCCATCATATTTCATCCTGTTATCTGACTTTTAATTGTTGCATTCACACATTTACCTCTATGTTTAGACCTACACAACTTCCAGACATGGAGACTGACTGGAAGAGGAAGACAAAGGAGGTTAACATGTATATATTTAGATAAGACAGCACATGAGGAGATAAAAACTCAGTCAGGTGACATATACTCATCAGATGAGTCAGATCCCTGCATTTCTGCAGAGACAAGAAAAGCAAATGGAAACAAAGGATGGCCAAACTGTAATTTAGGTCTCTGAAAACATTTTACAGGCTTTTAATTGCCTTGACAAAAGGATACCCATACATTCCTTAAAACAAGTTCTCCCCCTCATGCTTCTCCATCAGGAGTAAAGAGTGATAAAGACACCAAAGATGAGAAAGTGGCAGTAGAGATGTATACCACAGTCATGTTTTAGATGTAGTAAATATAACTTGATTGTTTTTGACAGATGTAGTGTTTCTTTTGAAAGATCATAAAATCTGATGCAAATCTGACCAATGACGGTGCCAAAACAAATAAACAAAGAAATAGTCAGGGGGATTTATCTAAGGAAAAACCCAAGAAAAGCTGCAAAATCAGGGAGGGATCACAAGTTAATAATCTAATACATGGACTTAGCTGGACCTGTGTATTAGTCTTTGTGCGTTGCGGGTCGCTGGGGTCGGGCATTTGGCCGGGTTCGGTTGGACTTGCCGGTGGACTGGCCGGGTAGTGGGCGTGCAGGGCGGGTGGGTGTTGTGCTGGGTTTGGTCGCTTGCTGAACCATTGAACAGCTGTGGTTGCTCAGCAAGGGCTGAGTATCGGCCAGGGAATGGGTGATGGATGTTGGCCTGTTGGGTCGACCTCCCGGGGAATTGGTTTGCTCCTGGTCTGTACAGGTACGTTGCTGGGGTTTGGGGCGTGGGGGCCTCCGATGTGCAGGTGGCACTGGGGGCCTCCTTTGCTGGCGCGGAGGCTGTTGCTATCTAGCGACAGGTACTCTCCCCCTACGAGGGCACTTGGACGGATGGGAGGGGTGTGCGTGAGCAGGGGGGCTGAACTCAACCTGGGTGTCTAGTGTCTTTTGTGTTCTGATAGTAGAGCGAATGTCAGGGTGGGTATAGCTCTCCTTCTGGGATGGGTCTGGGGGCTCTGCCTTGGGGTCCATGGGGCTTGGTGGTGCCATGGCCGTGGGCCCCGGGTCGAACGTGTCATGGCCTCCCTCACCTGGTGTATCCTGGTGAAAAGTGGTGCCTATTGGGGCCAGTGGCGGAGCTGGCTCCCTGGGAAGGAATTTTGTCTCCCAGTCCTTCCCCCCATCCCCGAACACCCCTGTCCACCCGCTCTATCACTTTACCACTCATATAGGGTCTTGGGGCATGGGCACATCACTGGGGTGCGAGGAGGGGTTACCATCCTCACTATCCTGTGGCGGCTTGAGTCCCTATTTTACTATACAACTTAGACACTCCCACTTATAACATTTTTATGAGACACACATGTAGGGACTTTGGGGTGGGTACACTTTTCTGCATCCAGATGGTGAGCTGTTCAATCAGCTTCACCTCTGGTGCCGGTGACCACTTTTAAACCACATATAGACACTGAGGGCTCGGGGTGGGGGTTGGGGGATGTGTGGCTGCCTTCCCCACTTCCCACCCCTCTGTTTTAAATGCACATTATAACAACACGCATCAACACCATACTCGAGCAGGAGGATGGAGGCTAGGGGTCTTTCCACACCACTGTTCGATATGGGCCATCAGGGGTTGGGGTCCGGAGGAGGAACAGAACCATGAACCATGAAAGTAGAGCACATCACCCCAGTTCTAAAGTCATTACACTGGCTCCCTGTAGCTCAGAGAATAGACTTCAAAATACTTATACTAGTTTATAAATCATTGAATGGCTTCACACCAAAATATGTTGAAGACCTGCTGTTACTATACCAACCCCCCAGTCCACTCAGGTCCTCAAATTCCAGTCTACTCAACATCGCTAGAATCAATTCAGTCCAATTCAGTTTATTTAAATAGCGCCAATTCACAACAGATGTCATCTCAAGGCACTTAACAAGAAGTCATTTCAATGCATTTATACAAACATTCCAATCAGTTAAAAAGTTTCCTATTTAAGGAATCCCAGCAGATTGCGTCAGTCATTGGCGTGAGGTTGGGCCCCGTTGATGCAGACTTTCCAACCACAGCAATCCTTCAGCAATCCCTCATACTGAGCAAGCATGTAGCGACGGTGGAGAGGAAAAACTCCCCTTTAACAGGAAGAAACCTCCAACAGAACCAGGCTCAGTAGGAGCGGCCATCTGCCACGACCGTCTGGGGGTTTGAGAAGACAGAGCAGAAACACAGAAGGAACAGAAGATCTGATGTAAGAGAACTTTCTATATTACAGAAAGTAAAAAGTTGATAACAGGACACAGTGGATGTTCAGTTACTGGGAGGATCATCCCAGTCGATGCCCCCCGTCCAACAGGGCATTGCAGCCAAGCAGGATACCAGACCAAGTATATATTCTATGGAGAGAAAAACACTGAGAGAAAACAAAGTTAACAGTGGAAATAACAGAAAGTACTGTAATACAACTGGAGAGTCGTAGGAGAAAAGGAAGTAGCAGAGTGAAGAAAATTGGTAAGTCTGTCCTCCAGCAGTCTAAGCATATAGCAGCATAACTACAGAGATAGCTCAGGATGACCTAAGCCACTCTAACTATAAGCTTTATCAAAAAGGAAAGTTTTAAGCCTGGCCTTAAAAGTAAACAGAGTGTCTGCCTCACGGACTAAAGCTGGGAGCTGGTTCCACAGGAGAGGAGTCTGATAACTAAAAGATCTGCCTCCATTCTACATTTAGAAATCCTAGGAACTACAAGTAAACCTGCAGTCCGAGAGCAAAGTGCTCTGTTAGGGACATATGGAACAATTAGATCTCTGATGTATGATGGAGCTTGATTATTAAGGGCTTTGTATGTAAGAAGAAGGATCTTAAATTCTATTCTGGATTTAACAAGGAGCCAATGAAGGGAAGCTAAAACAGGAGAAATGTGATCTCTCTTTTTAATATTCATCAGAACTCTTGCTGCCGCATTTTGGATCAACTGAAGGCTTTTAATGGCATTTTTTTGACTTCCTGATAGTAAAGAATTACAGTAGTCCAGCCTTGAGGTAACAAACTCATGGACTAGTTTCTCAGCATCACTCCTGGACAGGATGTTTCTAATTTTAGCAATATTCCGGAGGTGAAAAAAATAAATCCTAGAAACCTGTTTAATATGGGATTTAAATGTCAAGTCTCGGTCAAAAATAACGCCGAGGTTCTTTACGTTATTACTGGGGGCCAATTTAATGCCATCCAGATGAAGTGATTGACAGAATTGGTCCAAGCACAGAACCCTGTGGAACTCCACAAGTAACCCTTGAGAGTGAAGAAGATTTATCATTTAGATGAACAAACTGGAATCTATCAGACAAATATGATTTAAACCAGCCTAGTGCTGTTCCTTTGATCCCTGCAACATGTTCAAGTCTTTCTAAGAGATTATTATGATCGACTGTGTCAAAAGCAGCACCGAGATCTAACAAAACCAGAACAGACACAAGTCCATTATCTGAGGCCATGAGAATATCATTAGTAACCTTCACCAGTGCTGTTTCAGTGCTATGATGAGCTCTAAAACCTGACTGAAACACTCAAACAGCTCGTTACTGTTTAGATGCTCACAGACTTGATTAGCAACAATTTTCTCAAGGACTTTGGATAAGAAAGGAAGGTTAGATATAGGTCTGTAATTCACTAAGTCATCTTGATCAAGGGAAGGTTTTCTTGAGTAAAGGTTTAATTACAGCTATTTTAAATTCCTGTGGTACGTATCCGTTTACTAAGGATAGATTCATCATATCCAAAATGGGGCCAGGAACCAAATGGAACACTTCTTTAAATAATTTGGTTGGAATTGGGTCCAACATACAAGTTGAAGGTTTAGATGAGGCTAATATTTTTGATAATTCCGAAAGCTTGACTGAATCAAAACAGCCTAAGCACAACTGAGGTTCTACAGTTCTTTCCGATACTGCCTCATTTACTGAGGAAGAAGTAATCATGTTTGGGAGGATGCCAATGATTTTATTTTTAATAGAATGAATTTTATTTATGAAGAATCCCATAAAATTATCACTGCTAAGAGCTGGGGGAATAGTTGGGCTATGACTCTGTGTAAGTTTGGCAACTGTACTAAAAAGAAACCTAGGATTGTTTTTATTGGCCTCTATTAATGATGAAAAATATGCTGTTCTAGCTTGTCGAAGGGTCTTTTTATACAGCAGTAGACTGTTATTCCAGGTTAAATAGGAATCCTCTAGGTGTGTAGAGCGCCATTTCCTCTCCAACTTCTTAGTATTCTGCTTTAAAGTACGCAACTCTGCGTTAAACCAAGGAGTCAGCCTCCTATGGCTAGCCACTTTCTTTTTTTAGGGGGCTACACTATCTAATGCCAAACGCAATGAGGACGTAACGCTGTGAACCAGATCATCAATTTCTGAAGGGTTAGAGATAGAATTGCTGCCATCCACTGTGTTACCCTGAGACACTAAAGAAAGTAAGAATGGAACAGATTCTTTAAAAATTGTTACAGCATTGTCTGATAAAGCTCTACTATAATGAAATCTTCTTTCAGATTTTAGATGGTCAGTTAAAGTAAATTCAAAAGTTATTAAGAAGTGGTCAGAAAGGACCGGGTTATGTGGGTGGACTGTTATTTCCTCACACTCAACACCGTATGTCAGTACAAGGTCCAAAGTGTGTTTACCCGAGTGGGTCGATCCCTGTACTTTTTGAGTAAAGCCAATTGAGTCTAAAATAGCATTAAAGGCTGCATTTAGGCTATCACTTTCAGTATCCACATGAATATTGAAGTCCCCCACTATAATGACCCTATCAGTATTTAATACTAAATCAGATAAAAAAATGTGAGATCTGATCCAAGAATTGAGAGAAAGTGCCTGGTGGACGAAACAATACCACAAACAAAAATGGTCTTAATGTTTTGCAACTTGGATGAAGAAAATTAAGGGTTAGATGTTCAAAAGAACTGTAGCTATCAATTTGTCTAGGACTAATTAGTAAATCAGAACGGAAAATGGTTACAACTCCTCCCCCTCGCCCAGTATTTCTAGGAATGTGGAAATTTAAATGACTGGAAGGAGTTGACTCATTTATACTGACATAATCCTCCTGCTGCATCCCGGTTTCTGTGAGACAAAGGAAATCAATGTGATTATCACAAATCAAGTCATTTACTAACAAAGTCTTTGAGGAGAGAGATCTTATGTTTAATAAACCACATTTAATAGATTTATTTTCAGTCAAAGTTGTATTTATTTTTATGAGATTTCCATAATTTGCTTTTGTTGGCTTAACTTTTTATCCATTTAAATTTGGCCGTGGGCAAGACACTGTTTCTATAGGGTAATGGGTGGGTAACAGTACAGAAGCAGCAGAGAGGTGGGTTAAACTACGACTCTGCTTCCTGGTCTGGACCCTGGGTTGTCAGTGTTTTGGAGGACTAATAAATTCAGCCATATTCCTAGAAAGAAGAGCTGCTCCATCCAAAGTGGGATGGATGCCGTCTCTCCGGATCAGACCAGGTTTTCCCCAAAATGTTCTCCAGTTATCAATGTAGCCCACATCGTTTGCAGGACACCACCCAGACAACCATTGATGGAATGACAGCATGCGGCTAAACATGTCGTCACTGGTCCGATCAGGCAGGGGACCAGAAAAGATTACCGAGTCGGACATTGTTTTGGCAAATTTACACACCGAAGCAAGACTAATTTTAGTGACCTCCGATTGGCGTAACCGGGTGTCATTACCGCCAGCATGAATAACAATCTTACTGTATTTACGCTTATCTTTAGCCAGCAGTTTCAGGTACGATTTGATGTCGCCCGTTCTGGCCCCTGGCAAGCATTTGACTATGGTCAATGGTGTCTCTAATGCCACGTTTCTGACTATGGAGCTGCCAATGACCAGGGTCGGCTTCTCAGCGGGTGTGTCGCTGTGCGGGGAAAATCTGTTAGAAACGTGGACCGGTTGGTGGTGGCCCGGGGGCTGGGTCCTAGAACTATGCTTCCTACGTACCGTCACCCAGCCGGCCTGAGGTCCCGGCTGCGCGGGCTCTACTGGAGGACAGCTAAGGGGTTCTATCCTTGTTGGCTCCGCGCTGGCTAATGGGCTTCGGCTATCTGCTGGTTTTTTTAACAGCGCGCTGCCGTGCTTCTAATTCTGATACCCTCGCCTCCAAAGCTACAAAAATATTACATTTATTACAGTTACCATTATCACTAAAGGAGGCAGGGAACTAACTAAACATCTGACAGAGAGAGCAAGAGAGAAAAGAAGAGTTAGAGACAGGAGAGAGAAGAGTAGCCATAGCCGCAATGAAGCTAAGCTAACTGAGCTAGCGAGACCTTACCACCCCAAGAAAAGCTGTGTGAAACACAAGGAGTTCCCAAAACGTAAGGTACACCACCACAAAACGTGTGTTTTTGTGTGCTTGTGTGTTAAAATAACTTAGAAAGGCCTCAGCACAGAGAAAATAAGACCAATTCAAGAGTCTGAACACCAAACAGCTTACAAGAAGCTCAACAGTGACAACAGGAAATGACGCATTACGGCTTACCCCCCCCGGCTTACCCTCAAACCAGCAAGTTACAAAAGTTCACAGATCCAGGAGCGAAAGGGCCTTTTCAGATGCAGGCCCAAAGCTCAGTTCGAGTGTGGTCGTTTCAATTGCAGGCAAGTCTCTGATTGTTGGAATGGCCCCTTTTTCCAAACTGAGCTTTGATGCCAACTTCGCCGGGACTATTTCTGGCAGGTATTCGCCTCCAAATACATCAACACAGGAACCCGTGTGGCACCGACTTCAGCCGCGAACAAGTTTCTTCACTCCCCCCTCCTTCGCTCTTTTTGTGACCTCCACCTGAGTTACATGAACATGTGCACAGGGACAATTGGCCAAAGTTTTAAAACATAACCAATGTGTTTGAATAGAACACAGTTTAGAAATTGAGGACCTAAAATTGAAATTCATATTTTTCTAAAATATTTTCACAACAATTGAGCAAAAAAAGAGAAAAAAACTCAGTAATGCCAAGGGCAGATAATGCCGTTCTTTACTCATTGGAGCCAGTAAGTTGTTGAATGTCATGTTTTTGAAGTATTTATTAACATTCAATGACAATAACCATGGTTTACAAAATAGCAGAATCGCATTGAAAATTAGCATACATGTGATTAAAATATCCCCCATAGTTAGTTACCTGCAAACATGCAAATACAAATTTTAAAACTAGGAATAATTTAAAAGCTAGATATAATTAACAGACCGTTTAATATAAGTAAAACTTAACATTTTATTCGATGTTCCGCTGCATGCAAGATGCTCGCTTGTTAGGCACGTTGTGGGTCTGACACAGCTATGCCCTGCAGGACAGGTGTTCACATCGACAGGGAGCGCTGGATCAAAACTCCAGCGCACACCGACGTGACGGCCTCAATTCAGTTTATGTGTTCACTGAAAACTGACCAGTGTCAAAGGCGGGGTTTTATAGCTGGCAGTCTGTAAATTGCACGCATTCAGAAGCAGAGTGGGGGATGGGGTTGGTTGAAGTGGGGACCTAAAATGTCAGGATCTGTGTGAATTAAAGCCTTCAGCATAGCTTTGCTGAAGCAGAGAGGGGGATGGTGTTGGTTGAAGTGGGGACCTAAAATGTCAGGATCTGTGTGAATCAAAGCTTTCAGCATGGCTTTGCTAAGAACACAAAGGACATCCTAATTCCATTTAGATTTGAAATATAAATTATGTTTCATAGTTACGGCATTTATTTAAAGATTTATTTTAACAAAAATGTTTTCCTGACATTAATAAACCTTAAATGCGGTGATGCCATTACAACCAAAAAACAGAAAAGGAAATTGTAGTTTAATTCAATTCAGTTTATTTATATAGTGCCGATTCACAACAGATGTTTCATCTCAAGGCACTTTAAAAAAAAAGTCATTTCAATACAAACATTCTAATCAGTTTAAAGTTTCCTAATTAAGGAATCCCAGCAGATTGCATTGAGTCATTGACTTGAGGTTGTGCCCCGTTGATGCAGACTCCAACCTCAGCAATCCCTCATACTGAGCAAGCATGTAGCGACAGTGGAGATGAAAAACTCACTTTTAAACAGGAGGAAACCTCCAGCAGAACCAGAACCTGGCTCAGTACGAGTGGCCATCTGCCACGACCGTCTTGGAGTTCAAGAAGACAGAGTAGAGACACAGAAAGAACAGAAGAACTGATGTAAGAGTACTTTCTATGTTACAGAAAGTAACAATTTGACAACAGGACACGGAGGATGTTAAGTTACTGGGAGCATCATCCCAGTTGATGCCCCCCGTCCAACAGGGCATTGTAGCTAAGCAGGATACCAGACCAGGTGTAGCTTCTGTGGAGAGAAAAACACCGAGAAAAAACAAAGATACATGTCAAAATAACACAAAATAATACAACTGGAGAGTAGTAGGAGAGAAAAGTAGCAGAGTAGCACTCTAACCTTAGCCACTCTAACTATAAGCTATATCAAAAAGGAAAGTTTTAAGCCTGGCCTTAAAAGTAAACAGAGTCTCTTCCTCACAGACTAAAACTGGGAGCTGGTTCCACAGGAGAGGAGCCTGATAACTAAAAGATCTGCCTCCCATTCTACTTTTAGAAATCCTAGGAACTACAAGTAAACCTGCAGTCTGAGAGTGAAGTGCTCTGTTGGGAACATATGTAACAATCAGATCTCTGATGTATGATGGAGCTTGATTATTAAGTGCTTTATATGGAAGAAGGAGGATCTTAAATATAAACAATTCAAATGAAACTATTGCACTTAAAATATGAACAGGTCACCTCCTGTGGCTTGAACGCAGTCTCACAACTTCTACTGCCACACTGGAAATTGCCATGTCATGCAAAGTTTTGAAATCATGGAACATTTCTCAAAGTGAAATGATCTGGGCCCGTATCCCTAAAGACTTTTTGTGCAAAAAGTGGCTCCTAGCGGCCAAATTCTAAGAAAATTCTCAGAGTCATGACGTTTCCTTAGAATTTCCCCTAAAAGTGACATGAAAATCCCAGTTAATATAAAAGCTATTCCTCAAGATTCCTAGCGCTTAAAAGGGCTCCTAAGGCGAGCTCTGCTAAGATCAGGGAAGAGGACTTTTAGTAGCTTAGGAGTTCCCCTAAGCAGCTGCACAAAATGGCCAACAGAGGAGGCAGGAGAGATGTCCTGCAAACACTGGATGACAGAGAATTATTGAGACGCTACAGATTGGATCGTGCAGCAATCATGTTTTTGGTGGATCTCATTAGAGATGCAATTACTTCACCAACTCGACGCCACAACGCTATTACACCGGAGAAGAAAGTAATCACAACCCTGAGGTATTTGGCAACAGGGAAAATGCAACAATGCAGCAGTGATGACTTGGGTCTGTCCCAATTCTCCGTCAGCAGAGTCATCACCCAAACACTGACAGCTTTGTCACAACCTAATATTGTGACACAATTTGTTTCATTCCCGCTGGATGCCCGCTGGATACACACACATAAAAGGGCATTTATGGACATTGCAGGATTCCCTGGCGTTGTGGGTGTAATTGATGGAACACATGTGAGATTAATTGCGCCATCAGAGGACGAGGCTGTCTTTGTTAACAGGAAGAATTTCCACAGCATCAATGTGCAAATAGTGTTCAATGCGGCCTGTAAGATTTTGGACATTGTGGCTAAATGGCCAGGCTCCACACATGATGCGAGAATGCTCTCCGAGAGTGGCATCAGACAGCTTTTTGAGAGACGCTATGTGCCAGCTAATTGCCACTTGTTAGGGGACAGTGGCTACCCATGCAAACCATGGCTCCTTACACCTTATCTCCAGCCACGCCAAGGGCCCCAACTAAACTATAACAGGTAAGCCAAACAATACAAAAATCATGGAAATGAAATGCAAGCAATATGTTAGAGCATCCAAGTAGTGCAATATTTCCATCAAATAATTAAAGGTCTGTATTCTATTGTAGGGCCCACAAGACAACAAGAGCAAGAGCAAGAGCAACAAGTGGTGGAGCGTGGCATAGGCCACCTTAAGAGGCACTTTCATGTTCTTTACGGAGAGGTGCGGCTGATGCCTGAAAAAGTAAGCAAAGTCATCATAGCCTGTGCAATATTTCACAATATTTGCAAGGTTAGACAGATTGCAGAACCTCTGGAGGATGGCGATGAGGATGAAGACAACGATGAGGATGGTGGTGAAGAAGATATTCACATTCCACAGGGGAACCTAGCCCAGAGTGGACTGCCTTACAGGGCAAACTTCACAAATTTACATTTCAGGCAAGCTGTAGCCCCATGTCATTTGAGAACTTTAGATGGAATTAAGAACTACCACAGTTTTACTGCACATCACCTGCAATTGTTAAATGCAAGAGACACAATCTCTAAATGGTTTATTTTTTAGGTGTTCAATTTTAAGGCGGTAGTACTCCTCCTGAAGGGAAAGGACTTTTTTTGTTGTTCAAACACATCAATTGTGAGTTGCAATATTCTCTCCTGCAGGGATGCTGACGGAGCAGGTGCTGCGGATGGGAATGGTGTTTGATCCGCCGGGCTATCCTGAGTAGCAGCTGCAGATGGTTCAGGCGGCAATCTTGTCGGCAAACTTGATGGGCCCCGTTCTTGTGATGGCTCCATGCTACAGAAATACATAGGCCTAGTTTAATTATTGTTTTGATTAAATTTATTTAATACAATGAGCATGGATAACACATGAAATGGCTTCTGCAATGAATGAACACTGTTGATATGAATAACCCTGTGTCCTACCTATGCTGCATTTCAAGGGCCTGCATCATTGACGTGTCAATGCCTGTTGGCAGCCCGGTGACACTGACCTCAGAGTGTCCCAGGACTTGAAAGACATTGTCGGCCACCTGGGACAGCCGCTTTGCAGGTGGTCCACCCCCTATAAAGAAACAGTCAATGAACACAGTACTTATGCATGTAAATTAACTTTGCCAGCAGGAGCAAATTGCCAGATTATGTGGTAGACTATAGTATTTTGCTCACCTGTGAGTGAGGATTCCCGCTTGTGTGCTGCAATCTCATCTTTTGCCTTGGACTGCAGCACATACCACCTTTTCTCACAATCGTCGCCTGTCCGCACCACCAGTGGAAAAGAGGCATTGATTGTTTGGGATATTGTGTCCCAGGCGCGCCTCTTGCCTTGGCTAGTGACAGTTGGGCCAAATTTTCCTCGCAACATACCTTTATGTTCGTTCACCAACTGGGCCAGCAACAAACCTTGCTCCTCAGTCCAGTTTGGCTTGCGATTCCTTTTTTTTCTCCATTTTCTGTGTTTGTAGGATATTTGTTAACAAGCCTTCATACATGGACCAGCCAGCAATCACAGACATTGATAAAAGCTGAGCCGTGTTACCCTCGTTAAGACCACACTGAGTTGTAACGTTGCAATTTCTACTTCATTAAGGACAGCCCCTTGAGATAGGCCATCTTGTTTTCAATGGGGTCCATATGGGAGTGAAAGTACAAAATATGCCAGCTAGGATATTAATATGAGCAAATAAGACAAATCATTATTTGAACAGGGTGTAATGAGCTTAAGTTTTCACATATTTTAGATTCTAATGTTAGGCTATAACCCCTACAGCCTACTATTCATTTTCCAGATATTTTCTTGAATGTGAAATATTTACAATTACAGTCTGCATAAGATTAGAGTGTATAATTATGTTTATTGATTTGAGGGTACATCCTTTGCTCATTATCACCAAAAGTTCATTTTCATCAAACATGTAGGATCAACCAATCACGGCTTTTCAAATGATGACTCATACCTAGCAACGGGGTCAACCACACCTCCTCACTAAGATAGGATTTTCCATCCATTCCTTGCTCAGAGTTCACTGAAAATGTTCTGGAATCACTTCTAAGCTAAAACTTCTGGCAAGGAATTTTTAGGTTAAGTTAGGAGCTCTCTGAGAGGATTCTCAGAATCTTTAGGGATACGGGCCCAGAAGTATCTGAAGCCTCCGACTGAAGACACTCTGTTGTTGTATGAGAGTCTGTTAAGAAGAATGTTCAGGGTTGTTCACACTGTTCCTTCTTCTTTGTGAAGAATCTTCTTTGCACAATTAGCTCCAGTGATCCACAGCAGTCCCCAGAAAGAAACCACTTTCATTTGAGGTTTTTTTCAGGTTATTAGGCCTGATGCTGCTATCCTAACAGGTGATGGCACAAGCGATTGCACTCTCCACAAAATTTATGCAAGATCTGCAGAACCTTGCTCGAATCACTTCAGATTCCAAGATTCCTCAAAAATGTTGTGAATGTCTGAGGTTTACCAATTGAAAAATAATGTAATGTAAAGTACCCACAGTACCTCACTGCTCAATTGCTGCTGACCAACTGGTTTGATGCACAATCCTTCAGTCTCACAAACTGGTCTGCTTGACAGGTAGTCACTGATCAAGGCAATTGCTGAGGTCTCCACCTGTGTGTTCTGGAGTTCCTGTAATATATCAGGCTGAATTGTGTTAAGTCCAATAACAGGATCCCCATAGTGCCTGAAGACAGTGTATATGTTGAAGCAGGTGCTTGATGGCACAAGTGATGTGTAGACTGCTTTTGAGGCCTCAGAGGTAATCTCTTTGGGTTCTTCCCAATGTGGCCCAATTGCTCTTTAAAAAAAAAATATATATATATATCCATCCATCCATCAATCCATTTTCTTCCGCTTATCCGGAGTTGGGTAGGAACTGAGGAACCCCAAGGCGCTCCCAGGCCAGCCGAGAAACATTGTCCCTCCAGCGTGTCCTGGGCCTTCCCCCGGTGAGACGTGCCTGAAACACCTCACCAGGGAGGCGTCCAGGAGGCATCCTGACCAGATGCCCGAGCCACCTCAACTGACTCCTCTCAATGTGGAGAAGCAGCGGCTCTACTCTGAGTCCCCTCCGGATGACTGAGCTTCTCACCCTATCTCTAAGGGAGAGCCCAGACACTCTGGGGAGGAAACTCATTTCAGCCGCTTGTATCCGTGATCTCGTTCTTTCGGTCACCACCCAAAGTTCGTGACCATAGATGAGGGTAGCAACGTAGATCGACCGGTAAATCAAGAGCTTCGCCTTTCGGCTCAGCTCTCTCTTCACCACGACAGACCGGTAAAGCGCCCGCATAACTGCAGATGCCCCACCGATCCGTCTATCGATCTCTCGCTCCATTTTTCCCTCATTCGTGAACAAGACCCCCAGATACTTAAACTCCTCCACTTGGGGAAGGACCCCATCCCCAACCCGGAGAAGGCACCCCACACTTTTCCGGCTCAAGACCATGGCCTCGGATTTGGAGGTGCATCCCAGCCGCTTCACACTCGGCTGCGAACCGCTCCAGCAAAAGCTGTAGATTACATTCCGATGAAGCCAACAGGACCACGTCATCTGCAAAAAGCAGAGACCCGATCCTGAGGCCACCAAAACGGATCCCCTCAACGCCTTGGCTGCGCCTAGAGATCCTGTCCATAAAAGTTAGGAACAGGATCGGTGACAAAGGGCAACCTTGGCGGAGTCCAACTCTCACTGGAAACAAGCCCGACTTACTGCCGGCAATGCGAACCAAACTCTCGGACCGGTCGTACAGGGACCTAACAGCCCATATCAAGGGGCCCGGTACCCCATACTCCCGGAGCACCCTCCACAGGGCCCCCCGAGGGAAACGGTCGAACGCCTTCTCCAAGTCCACAAAACACATGTAGACCGGTTGGACGAACTCCCACGCACCCTCCAGGACCCTGCTGAGGGTGTAGAGCTGGTCCAGTGTTCCACGGCCAGGACGAAAACCGCATTGTTCCTCCTGGATCCGAGGTTCGACTATCCGTCGGACCCTCCTCTCCAGAACCCCTGAATAGACCTTACCAGGGAGGCTCAGAAGTGTGATCCCCCTGTAGTTGGAACACACTCTGTGGTCCCCCTTCTTAAACAGGGGGACCACCACCCCGGGCTGCCAATCCAAGGGAACTGCACCCGATGTTCACGCAATATTGCAGAGCCACGTTAAC
Source organism: Valencia hispanica (assembly GCA_963556495.2). Taxonomy (NCBI): domain Eukaryota; kingdom Metazoa; phylum Chordata; class Actinopteri; order Cyprinodontiformes; family Valenciidae; genus Valencia; species Valencia hispanica. Next base: position 1,051,341 of record OY747709.1, read on the forward strand.
CAACACAGCCCCACAACATCCAGAGCCTTGAGGAACTCCGGTCGAATCTCATCCACCCCCGGAGCCCTGCCACCGAGGAGCTTTTTAACGACCTCGGTGACCTCAGCACCAGAGATTGGAGAGACCGACCCCAAGTCCCCAAACCCTGCTTCCAGATTGGAAGGCGTGCTGGTGGGATTGAAGAGGTCTTTGAAGTATTCCATCCACCGACCCAAAACGTCCCGAGGTCAGCAGCACACCATCCCCACTGTAAACAGTGTTGGTGGCAGACCGCTTTCCCCCCCTGAGACGCCGGATGGTGGACCAGAATCGCTTCGAAGCCGTACGGAAGTCGTTTTCCATGGCCTCTCCATTTTCCTCCCACGCCAGAGTTTTTAACTCAGCAACCATCCGAGCCGCATCCCGCTTGGCCTGTCGGTACCTATCAGCTGCTTCAGGGGTCCCACAAGCCAAAAAGACCCGGTAGGACTCCTTCTTCAGCCTGACAGCATCCCTTACCGCCGGTGTCCACCAGCGGGTTCGGGGGTTGCCTCCGCGACAGGCACCGACCACCTTGCGGCCACAGCTTCGGTCAGCCGCCTCGGCAATGGAGGCGCGGATCATGGTCCACTCGGACTCAATGTCCCCCGCGTCCCCCAGGACGTGTTCAAAGTTCTGCCGGAGGTGTGAGTTAAAGCTCCTTCTGACAGGAGACTCTGCCAGACGTTCCCAGCAGACCCTCACAACACGTTTGGGCCTTCCAGGTCTGTCCGGCGTCCTCCCCCACCATCGGAGCCGACTCACCACCAGGTAGTGGTCAGTGGACAGCTCAGCCCTTCTCTTCACCCGAGTGTCCAAAACATGCAGCCGCAGATCAGATGAGACGACAACCAAGTCGATCATTGAGCTGTGGCCTAAGGTGTCCTGGTGCCAAGTGCACATATGGACACCTTTATGCTTGAACATGGTGTTTGTTATGGACAATCCATGACGAGCACAGAAGTCCAATAACAACACACCACTCGGGTTCAGATCGGGGGGGCCATTCCGCCCAGCCACACCCCTCCAGGTCTCACTGTCATTGCCCACGTGAACGTTGAAGTCCCCCAGCAGAACAAGGGATACCCCAGGAGGAGCACTCTCCAGCACCCCCCTCCAAATACTCCAAGAAGGGTGGGTAATCTAATCTGCTGTTTGGCGCGTAAGCACAAACAACAGTCAGGACGCGTCCCCCCACCCGAAGGCGGAGGGAGGCTACCCTCTCGTTCACCGGGGTAAACCCCAATGTACAAGGTGCCGAGATGGGGGGCAAGAAGTATGCCCACCCCAGCTCGGCGCCTCTCAGCAGGGGCAACTCCAGAGTGGAAGAGAGTCCAACCCCTCTCGAGGAGACGGGTTCCAGAGCCAGAGCCGTGCGCCGAGGTGAGTCCGACGATGTCCAGTCGGAACCTCTCAACCTCGCACACCAGCTCCGGCTCCTTCCCCACCAGAGAGGTGACGTCCCACGTCCCGAGAGCCAGCTTCTGCAGCCGAGGATCAGACCACCAAGGTCCCCGCCTTTGGCCGCCACCCATCCTGCACAGCACCCGACCCCTATGGCCCCTCACACAGGTGGTGATCTCATGGGAAGGGGGGCCCATGTTACCTCTTCGGGCTAAGCCCGACCGGGCCCCATGGGTAAAGGCCCGGCCACCAGGCGCTCCCCAACGTGCCCCACCTCCAGGCCTGGCTTCAGAGGGGGGCCCCGGTGACCCGCGTCCGGGCAAGGGAACACTGAGTCCATCTGTCTTGTTCATCATAGGGGTCTTTTGGGCTGCACTTTGTCTGATCCCTCACCTAGAACCAAATTGCCATGGGTGACCCTACCAGGAGCAAAAGCCCCTGACAACATAGCTCCTAGGATCATTGGGACACTCAAACCCCTCCACCACGATAAGGTGGCAGCCCAGGCCATATATATATATATATATATATATATATATATATATATATATATATATATATATATATGTCATGTTTTGGTTTGTATAAACAACCCAAATGCAGCAAAGTATAAACAAAAATGATTTAATGAACACAAGGAACGGGAACTTACAGAACTCGGGAGAGTAAAGGCAGCAAACAGGGAAACAGGAATCAGACGGGCAACAAGGAAGGCAGGAACCAGAGAGGGATGAGTGAGGACGAACCAGCGAGTTGTGACTGAGTGAGGACTGTATTTATACTGAGGGGAGTGTGAGGATGTGAGCAGAAAGAGCTGTGGACTAATTAAGGGAAGCGGTTGCAGCTGAGAGGGAGTGAGCAGGTGAAACTAATTAGCAGCTGGGATGGAAGGCAGAATGGCTAGGGAAACTGGGAGGAAGACCAGCGGCCTGTACCATGAAGCCGGATTAGGTGGCTAGCCAGCTATGTTTCAGCTTAGTTTCCGCCAACCCTGGGTTTTAGGTACTATGAAAGTACCTCGGCTTTGATCGGTGTTCGTTGCCATGGTATCTTACACTGCACGGCTAACCTGCTCCGGGGCAGGTTATGTTCTGGATTCAAGATCTCAGACTGAAGTTTGACCAATCAGCTGTGAGCAAAGAAACATATATGTGACGTAACTAATTCCCAGCGTCTGTTCTCTGTTGCAATGGCTTCACCTTTTCTCCCAAATCCTGTGGACATCTCCGCGCAAATTGTTAGACGAGCACTTCATAGAGAACGAGTTTTTAGGGACAGACAAAATCCATTTGACTTTCCTGATGCGTACTTGTATGAAAGATACAGATTTTCCGCGGAAGGAATGTCTTATCTCTGTGAGCTTCTTGAGCCGCACATAACAAACGTGACTCGTCGAAGCCATGCCCTGACTGTACCGCAAATGGTATGTATTGCGTTGCGTTTTTTTGCAAGTGGTACATACTTGTATGCGGTCGGGGATGCAGAGAATCTAGGGAAAAACACAGTCTGCCGAACCATTCGAAAGGTGGTTCTCGCTCTGCAGGGGTACATCAATAGCTTCATTGTGTTCCCTGGACATTTATCGACCATGTCCATAAAAGAGGGCTTTTATAAAATTGCAGGTAAGATATCTTGATAGGGTGACATCACATGAACAAATTTAACATTTCAGACTCTTTTTTTTTTCTTCAAAAAAGCTTATTTCACATTTTTTTCTGTTTGCTGCAAACAAGTGTTTGTGATTAAATGTTCAAAGTAAATAATAAAAGGTTATGGTAAATACTCACCACTTTGAATTATGTTTTTATATTTTGTCTTGATCTGCTGCCAAGAACGTTTGGAGTTGGGGTTGCATCTAAAAATCAATGAATATCATTCTTTCTTAGGATGTAATAGCCTATACATTCACATTTTACATACATCTACACACATACAATATATATATATCTCAACACGAATACATTTTCATTTTAGCATTTAATATATTTTTTATATGCTTAGCCTACATAAATGTACATTAATTGTTTAACCCACGCATTAACGCAATCAGCAATCTTCCTCCACGATTGTTCTCTTGCTTTGGCAGCAGATACAGTGTTACTGCGTGCTTGAAAAATATTTTGAAATTCTTCATATTTCTGGAGAATAATCTCTTGCTCCTCCGTTGAAAAGTATATAGCTCTCACTCTATCCATATCGAACGCGATTGGTTGTTCAGTGTCGTCGTCACTCTTTTATGTGCAGGCGCGTGTGGACAAATCATAGTTTAAGGATCAAAGCCTGAGTTGACAGAGAAAGTTGATAAGCTGCGTCATGGTACCAATAAAGCCTGATTGCATCGGTTTGGTTTTGTCGACTCAAAACCAATCCTGTAACCCTGAGTTTGTTCAGCTACCTTCATGGTACAGGCCCCAGGAGCAAAACATAAGGACTAGACAGGGATAATACTAAAGAGGAATACAAAATAGAAAGGAGCAAAGGGTGAAAAACAAGGAGAAATATGGAAACAAGAAAGTGCAGAAATAACTAGTAGAAACAAAGAATAACTAAACACGATAATAAAACTAAATAAGGAAAATAACTAACAAAAACACAAACACCTATATATATATATATGTATAAATAAAAACTGACCAAATGCTGAGCTAACAGAGCCCTGATGATCCGGCCCATTTAACTTCTGGAGCTATATGGGTGACTGTGGCTCAGGAGTTAGGAGTTCGTCTTGTAAAAGGTTCGAGCCCCAGCTCCATCTCAGTTGTTGTGTCCTTGGGTAAGACACCTCACCCTTCTGCCTACTGGTGGTGGTCAGGTGGCGCCAGTGTTCGGCAGCCTCACTTCTGTCAGTGTGCCCCAGGGCAACTGTGGCTACAATGTAGCTTGCCATCACCAATGTGTGAATGTGTGCATGAATGGGTGAATGACTGAATGTAGTGTGAAGCACTTTGGGGTCCTCAAGGACTAAATAAAGCACTATACAAGTACAGGCCATTTACCATTTACTTCCGGTAAACTAAGTGTTAACATGTGAATGATGTTGCTGCGATACAGCAACATGACTAACAGCTTCTAAAACTATCACCTTCTACAGGGTAAGCTGCCATGAAAATATCCCCTCAGGAAATCTAATAGTTATTTGTAGCATTGCATATTTGACAGTGGCTATATTTTTGTTTACACTTTGTAGAGTTTCGCATATGACTGCTGCTGATCTGATGGGACATAGGGAAACCAGCAAATTGTCTCAACAGTGAGTAAAGCCCAATGAGGCTTAATTGACACCTAAAATGACTGTTGTTTATGTCAGAGAGCTGAAATGAGCTACCTTTGTTAGGCTACAGCTTTAATATGTTTTATTTGGCCTGGATGCTTTATTCTAAGGTGTTTCTGATGTATGCAGACACATATCTGTTGAAGCAACAGTGGAACTTACACATAAACTTGATTTCAAACATATTTATATGGCCCAGCTAAAAAGGAAATTTTGGCTTCACTGGTGAGGTGTTAGGAAAACAGGTCTATAGTCTTTGGAAACTGGTCAGTAAGCTTTCTTTGGTACAGGAACAAGGCAGAATGTTCTGCTTTTCACAGGTAGCTTAATGTTAAAGAGGTGAAGCAAAATACCACAGAGCTCTTTTGCACAGACTGTCGCTGTGTCTTTAAGTTTCCTAACCCACATACAGGACACAACTCAGAGACCGAAGCAGATTTAAAAGGTTTATTGAAAAGGGGTAGCTTGGTGAATGATAACAACAAGAAACCTCACGGGGAAGAACCAGAAACTGCAGCACTGGGGGATTCAGAGTCCTTAGGTGAGTATGGGTAAAGGGTTGGAGAGTAATTGTTGGAGAGCAAGATCCTACTGGTAGGTGGAGGAAGAGAAGGCAAGAGAGGGGGATGGAGGTCCAGGAATGTCCGTGTGAATGGTTGATGTCTTCCGTGTCTCGTGGTGCGCATGCGTCAGCGTCAGTCAGCCCACCAAGACCGGCTCCCTATCAAGCACGGTTTTTAACTGGTTTTAAACCTTTTAAAGACTGGTTTTAACTGATTTTTCAACACCACTGACTTATTAATAACCAGGACGTTTTTTACCGGATCGTTTTAATCGGTGGGAAGTGCAGATTACTTCTCCCCCACCATGCCTCCACTCACCTGCAGTCCTGGGTGTGATGGCTGCGCAAAACTTAGCCAGAGGGTTCTGGAGCTGGAGCAGAGGATCTCAACACTCCACCAAATCCAGGACCATTAGCGCGACGTGGACATCATCTACGGCCGGACTTTCGCCGCCGCCAGCAGTGCACAGCTGGCGGACACCATTCCCCACCAGCCCGGCGAAGCTGTGGGGGGAGGATCCATCGCTGGGCCTCCAGGGAGACTCGGGGTGCCAAACGCCCGCGTAACATCTGCAGCAGAGGAGGACCGCTGGTTCCAGCAGGGGGCTAAACCAAAAGCCCCCATCAGCTCCACTCCGGTGCTCCAGGGTGCCCGGTTAACGATTGGGCCAGGCCGCGGTGGAGGCGCTTGGAGGAGCCGCCACCACTCTCCTCCAACCTGCCTGCCTCTATCAAACCGTTTAAGCGCCCTGGATGCGGATTTCCCTCCTCTGACAGCCCCTGGTCGCTGTAGCTCCGTAGGAGCGCCGTCTAATCCCTCCCAGCAGCAGGAGCAACAGCCGGACTCCCGCAGCCCCCCACGTCGCGCCAAACCCCGGGCTGCGGCCAGAACTCGCCGAGGAGTGCTCCACTTCACCCCGAACCCACGGAACGAGCCCTCGGTGCCGATTAAACATCGCTGCAGTCCTGGGGAAGCTTCTAAACCTGGCATACAGCACGGTGAACGATCCTTTGCCCAGCGCAAACATCCGCCTGGAGACCCGCCGCCCACCACACTTATCATCGGGGACTCTATCATCAGAAACGTGAGGATGAGAGGAGCCCTTACACTGTGTTTCCCTGGAGCCACTGTGACGGACATTACTGAACAGATCCTGCAGCTCATTGATCATCACAAATCTGTGAGTAAAGTTGTGATTCATGCTGGCACCAATGACATTTATAAACAGCAGACTGAGCTCCTGAAGCCTGATTTTATTCACCTTTTTAATCTTCTAGAAAACACACATGTCTCTGTTTTTATTTCTGGCTCCACTCCCACTATCGGCAGAGGAATTGCCGTTTTAGCAGAATTTTATCCCTTAATACTTGGCTCTCCTCCATCACCACCATTCACAATATTGGTTTTATAGACAATTTTAAACTTTTTTGGGGCAGGAAGCACCTGTTTGGACCAGATGGGCTCCATCTAAATAGACAAGGCACTCGTACACTGACATTGAGCCTGGCATGTCCACGCCCCCCCTGTCAACTACACTGGCGACAGCTGCCCCTGCCCTCTCTGATTCCTCCGCCACATTCTGATGTGCAAATGGTCCCTGCTCCTATGAACTCCCCCCTGACTTTAACAGTAACTCACATACTGAACTTGGACCTTGTTCTACCTCATTCACACCTGTTATTATCAGCAGAGAGCGGACTAAAAATCATAAACCGAACAAATGCAATCCAAATAATCTCAAAAAGTTGCCAACAGCCCCACTTTCAGTAAATCATACAGTCCCTCCATCTCCAATCACTATTAATATGGCACTTTTTAATGTTCGCTCTCTGCTGAACAAAACTTTTATAATAAATTATCTGATTTTAGACCATAATCTTCATTGTTTATTTTTAACAGAAACTTGGCTGAGTGCAGATGCCCCTGTTGTTCTTACAGAGGCCTCCCCACCTAATTTTAACTTCACTTATTCTACGAGGAGTAGCAAAAGGGGAGGCGGAACTGCTTTTATAAGTTCATCAACACTTTCCGCCAAACCTGTTTTATTTGATAACTATTTTACTTTTGAATATAATGCAAATATTTTTAGCACTCCTCAGATTTTATGTGTCACAATTTATAGGCCTCCTAAAAAGAGTGCACTTTTTATTCAAGAATCTTCAGTTTTTATCAATTTTGCACAACTTCTTTGAAAGGATCATTTTAGCTGGTGATTTTAATCTACATATAGATAACCTTTTAGATCCTTTATCAACAGATTTTTTTAAACATCCTGACTTATATGGATTTTAGCCAACATGTCATACAGCCGACTCACAACAAAGGACACACCCTGGACTTGGTCATCACGCATTTGCCTGTCCACCCGTCTGTCCTCTGTTTTTGACTTGGCTGTCTCTGACCACTACTGTGTGTTTTTTAACATCACCAGTTTTATTCAGCACGAGACCTCTGTGAGAACTGTCAGGAAGCGCCATCTAACCCCTGAAGTGGCTGCAGGTTTTCTGGAAATTTTTAACAAGAATCCTTCTATTGTTTTACCTGCCCCCTGTGATTTTATTGTCAAGGATTTTAACAGAAGGCTTCAGTCCACTCTTGACCAGCTTGCTCCACTACAAGTTAAAAGTTTAAAATCTAAAGCTGCAACGCCGTGGAAAAATGAAAACCTCAGAAAAATGAAGAGAAATTGTAGGGCGGCAGAGAGAAAATGGAGGAAAAGTAAAACCACAATAAACCATCAAATATACACAGATCTTCTCAAATTATACAACAATGCAGTAAGAAATTCAAGAAATTCATACTTCTTCAAAATCATCTCGGAACATAAAAATAATTCCAAAATCCTTTTTTACACCATTGATAAACTTTTTAACAGAGCTACTACTGCATTTCCTAAAACCCCCTCAAACACTCTTTGTGAGGAGTTCGCAGACCACTTCAGAGGGAAGGTAGACACCCTCAGATGTAAGATTTTACCTTCTCAGAGTAACATGGTTTTAGACAAATCTGAGTGTGTGTCTTCACAAGAGGAAACGCTGGACAGTTTTGTCCTGGTAGAAGCTGGGACTCTTGATAAAGTTTTCTCCTCAGTGAGTCCCACCACATGTGTTTTGGACCCGATTCCCACTTCCTTTTTTAAGCAACTTTATGGATCTTTTAGAGATGAGATTTTAACCATGATTAATTCTCCCTTCAGACGGGCGTCTTTCCTGCCGCCTTTAAATGGGCGGTAGTGAGGCCCCTGTTGAAGAAGAGCAATTTAGATTTTAATGATTTTAACAATTTTAGACCAGTATCTAACTTACCTTTTTTAAGCAAAATTTTTGAAAAAATTGTTTTAATTCAACTTAAGGATTTTATTAATGAGCACAATGTCCTTGAGAAATTTCAGTCTGGTTTTAGGGTGAACCACACCACAGAGACGGCCCTTTTGAAGATTTTAAATGATTTTAGATTAAACTATGATGCACAGAGGGTGACAGTGTTGGTTCTACTGGATCTAAGCGCTGCATTCGATACAGTAGACCACGCTATTCTTTTAACCCGTTTAAAACAGATTGGCCTCTCTGGTGCTGTTCACAAATGGTTCACATCCTATCTCACAGACAGGACTTTTATGGTAAGTTTAGATACCTGCTCCTCTAGGGTCCATAGGATTACATGTGGTGTGCCCCAGGGTTCGATTTTAGGCCCAGTGCTTTTTAACCTGTATATGCTCCCTCTTGGCAGTGTCATCAGAAGACATGGAGTCAACTTTCACAGTTATGCTGATGATACACAGCTGTACATCTCCATGTCTCCCGATGACACACGGCCAAAGGATGCACTTTTTAACTGCATTTTAGAGATTAAATCCTGGATGGCAGAAAACTTTCTCCAACTCAACCAGGACAAAACTGAAGTTTTAGTCATCGGTCCTGAGGCTCAGAGAAATAAACTTTTGCCTAAACTACAATCACTGTCTTTTAATCCCTCTTTACAAGTGAAGAACCTGGGCGTGATTTTTGACTCTGAGCTGACTTTTATTCCTCACATAAAAAACTATTACTAAAATAGGTTTTTATGAACTAAAGAACATCGCCAGAGTCCGCCCCATTCTCTCTCGGGCCAATACGGAGACACTGATGCATGCTTTTATCTCCAGTAGAATTGATTACTAAAATGCCCTGCTTTCTGGTCTTCCTAAAAAGAGTATATATCAGGTTTACAACTGCTACAAAATTCAGCAGCACGTGTCCTGACGAAGACCAGGAGGCGGGAGCACATTACACCGGTCTTAAAATCATTGCATTGGCTCCCCTTACATTTCAGGATCGACTTTAAGGTTCTTTTAATGGTTTTTAAGTGTCTTAATGGTCTTGGGCCTTCTTATCTCTCTGAACTGCTTTTACCATATAAACCTTCGCGGTCTCTGCGTTCCTTTTCACCCCAAAAGTCAGGACACACGCATGGCGAGACGTCTTTCCAGTTTTATGGCCCTCACCTCTGGAACAGGCCTTGCCTCCACTGGGTGCCCTGTGTCGGTGCCTCAGCTGCCGGGGCAGATGGCTCCTCTGATGGCGTTTCCTTGCATGGTTCAGCTACACTCGGCCCAATGTCCTTTTTTACTTTTTCTTTTAACTGTGTGTGTGCATGGGAGATGGGTTGGGGGGAGGGGGTATAACTGTGACCATGCTTTTAAATCTGTGGGGGAGGGAAGGGAAAGGGGTTTTATGTTGGGTCATTTTAATCTGTAAAGCACTTTGTGATGCAACTTCTTGTATGAAAAGCGCTTTATAAATAAAGTTTGATTTGATTTGATCCAGGGGGGATACGGTCAGAGGTTGTGATAGAGGGCTTACAGGCAGAAGCTGGAGGATGATCTGAAGACTGAGCCAGGGATTACACTTCAAAAAGGAACACAGAAAATGGTTACCAGCAGGGAAGAATTGCTGGAGAATTATCAGAGGTAAAGCACAACTAGTTCGGAGGGCTACCGGTACCATGGGAGGCTAGCACTTAGGCATTGAAGATCTGCTGGCTAGCTCCTTAAAAAGTAGCATGACAATGATGGGAACCAGGTGTGCCAGTAGGCACAGCAAGCAACTCCGCCCTACATAGATTATGGACAGCCAGGATCCTTTGACGGCTCACCCTGGTGGATCTCTCCGGAAATGTGGAGAAAAGGCAGAAACAAACACACAGACACCCCGGAATCCTTACACTGCCCTTTAGGAATCTCGGGGTAACACCATCTCAACCTTCAGCCTCACTCCAGATGGTGGCAACCCCAGACCCGGAAGTTCTTGGCAGAGGAGCTCAGGGTTTGACACCATCAGGTACAAGGATGAAGGTCCAGATGTTACCAACCCTGGAGTCTTACAGGACTGGGGTTGACATAATCTGGTCTTTTCTTGTCAGCTGCCGGGGTAAAAAAAACTGGTCATAATATATTTTTACCTGTCAATTTGTAAAAGGATAATAATTACATATTAAGCAGTATTTAATTTTCATTCAATGTAATTGACATTCAATCCAAACAAACTGAACAGAGAATCTACATTCTGTCATCACACATTGAGCAGATTAATAAGCTACATGTAGTAATTATGAACATTTCACCTGCTTTGGCCTGAACGCTCCACATGGAGCTCCCACTTATTCAATTCAAAAATATTTCATCGATCACAGAGGGAAATCAGGTGTTCTTGTAGCTCATACCTATTAATTCTTTAAGGAATTGTTGTAGATCATGATGGCTGTGGGCAAGAAGAATTTCCTGTAATGATCTGTATTGCAGCAAAACTGAAGAAGCCTCTGACTGAAGACCACCTGTTGTTGTATGACAGTCTCATGAAGAGAATTCTCAGGGATGTCCATAATGTTATTGATTTTATGAAGAATCCTTCTTTGCATAATCATGTCCAGTGGTTCCACAGTAGTGCAAAGAACAGAACCAGCCTTCCTTATCAGGTTGTTGAGCCTTTTTAAGTCCCTGGCTCTGATGCTGCTACTCCAGCAGATGATGGTTGATGGTTAAAGAGATTACACTCTCCACAACTGACTTGTAGAAGATTTGCAGCATCAACCCTGCAAACCATGAAGGACCTAAGCTTCCTCAAGAAGTACAGTCTGCTCTGTCCCTTCTTGTAGACGGCTTCACTGCTCAGTCCAGTCTGTTGTTGAGGTATTTATACTCCTCAACCACCTCCACTTCTTCACCAATGATGGAAACAGTGTTTGACTTATCCCAATTTCTTCTGAAATCTACAATCATCATCATTCATAATCTTCCTCAAGAAGTAGTCTGGTCTGTCCTTTCTTGTAGATGGCTTCACTGTTGCACCTCCAGTCCAGTCTGTTGTGTCCAGGTGAACTCCGAGGTACTTATACTCCTCAACTTCCTCCACTTCTTCACCAAGATGGAAATGTTATCTTATCCCTGTTTCTTCTGAAATCTACAATCATCTGCTTTGTTTTGTTCACATTCAAGGTAAGACGATTGTTTCCACACCATGCCACAAAGGGGTTCACCAGCTCTTTGTATTCGGCTTCTTGTCCATCTCTGATGCACCCGACAATTGTAGAGTCATCTGAGTGTTTCTGCAGATGACAGGTCTCTGATTTGTACTGGAAGTCTGAGGTGTACAGAGTGAAAAGGAATGGTGAGAGTACGGTCCCCTGTGGTGCTCCTGTGCTGCTGACCACCTGGTTTGACCCGCAATTCTTCAGTCTCACTAACTGTGGTCTGTTTGTTTGGTAGTCATTGACGATTGTTGAGGGCTCCACCTGTGTCTTCTTGAGTTTCTGATGAAGCAAATCAGGCTGAATTGTGTTAAATGCACTGGAGAAATCAAAGAACATGATCCTCACAGCGTCGCTGCCTACTTTGTTCAGATGACAGTGGGTTGGTTGAAGCAGGTGGATGATGGCATCTTCAATGACAACTCCACAATAATAAGCAAACTGCAGGGGGTCCTGATATTTTCTTGTGTGCTTACTCAGATGGGCCAATAGGAGACTCTCCAGGACCTTCATGATGTGGGATGTCTAGGCAACAGTTTTATAGTCACTGATGACTGAGGGTGGGTTTTCTTTGGTACTGGAACAAGCATGATGTCTTCCACAACCCTGGAACCTTCTCCTGGGACAGGCTAAGCAGAATCCCACAGACCTGCTTTGCACAGGCCTCCGGAAGTCTGGGGCTGACACCATCTGGACCTGCAGCCTTGTTCCGGTTCAGTCTCTCCAGCTGCCTCTTCACCTGACTTCTAGAGACAGACAAGTGGGAGTAGGAGACAAAGGGGGTAGTAGGATTTCCTGACTTGGTTGAAGACCACCTTGTGGAAGCAAAGAGTCCCTGACTGAGGTGGAAGATAAAATATCCAAGGTGTGACAGGAAAGCTGTGGGTCAGAGGAGGGTGGGGTGTCTGTTTGGCTGGGGACAGGAGAGGAGGATGCTGAGCTTGTTCCAGAACTAAACCTGTTGCAGAATGTGTTCTGTTCATCTGACCACAACCCCACTGTTGCATTCAGTCAGGAAGTCATAGCAGCATGGAGAATGATGAAGGCACAAGGGAGAGTGTTGAAGAGGAGCCGTTTGTTAGCACTGGTTTAAGTGGGCCGCTACACAACGGTACTCAGTCCCACCACTTCTAAAAATAGCTCTTTAGAGTTCCACCACTTCTCTGAGTGCTGAGAACGTTCTCTCAGAGTCCTGGTTTGCTCATTAGTGCATCTGTTGTAATCCTTTTGCAAGCTCCTCTCTCGAATTTTCAGAACCCTTGACAACATACACAAAGGCAGAAGCTTGTCTGTACTGCGCTGCATCGCACACCTGTGGTACATTCAAGGAACATTTGAAATGCATGCTGAGTTCAATAACTTAGGACATTTAAAACAAAAACACAGAAAATAATACCACAAGCTCTAAACCTCTGTTTAATGGCCACTAGATTCTCTATTAAATTCACCTTTTTTACCTCTCAGAACCAAGCTCCCGGGCTGAATTTCAGCACCAGCCCACCCTTGCCCAAAACAATACTTTTTAAAGTATTCGGAAGACTTAAACATTATTTTATTCAAGAAATTAATATTAATAACATATGCTGATGTTTTTTGACACAGTTTCTAATGTACATCTATAGCTTTATGTCAATAAAAGTGCCTGTGTGACATTTGTGACGTAGCTTAGAATCTGAATTGCTTTTTTGTCATTGAAAAGCTTTTTAGCTTTTTTGTCTTTGTCAATTTTCAGAAGAAAAATATCTAGATATACATAGAAAATCAGATTTCAGCTGAAAAATATAGACATAAATTTGGTCCATGTCGTCCAGCCCTAGGACGGTCAGATTTTTACACTCTATGCTTATAAAATGGGTCAATCTCAGCAGTTTAGATCGGACCAGGCAGAAAATCAGACACGGAAGCAGTTTAAAGCATGTGACAACTTTCAAAATAAAAGGTGTGCAGACTTCTGATTGCTTGACTATGAAAAAGAAAAACAAACAAAACTTGTGACACCTGGGTTGAAGTCAGTCAGTCTGAGGGCGTTATTTGTTGGTTTTTATCACGAGAAGTTAATCCTTGAAGTGGAGAATCACCCAGTTTATATGATCATTTTTACAAGGACAATATGAAAAAGGAGAAGGCATGGACAGAAATATATGCAGTTCTGGGCTAGGTCGTAGGTTTGTTTTTAAAATTGGTAGGGGTAATAACCATAAACATGAGTGTAGTTTGAGGATTGGTGGGGACAATAGATAATCATTCATATATAGGTATTTATCCTTCTGACATTTTATTATAATATACACTGTGGTGTAATAACAGGTGTAAAAATTGAAAGCCCATTGTGTTTTATTTTGTTTTTCAAATGGTGCTGAAAACCATAATTAGACTGTTGTCTGGGAAAGATGATTTGTATCCACATCGTAGCACAAAGAAAAATTTTGGCTACATTACAAAGTCAATCACTTCATCTGGATGGCATTAAATTGGCCCCCAGTAATAACGTAAAGAACCTTGGCGTTATTTTTGATCGAGACTTGACATTAAAATCCCAAATTAAAGAGGTTTCTAGGATTTCTTTCTTTCACCTCCAGGATATTGCTAAAATTAGAAACATCCTGTCCTGGAGTGATGCTGAGAAACTAGTCCATGCATTTGTTACCTCAAGGCTCGACTACTGTAATTCTTTACTATCTGGTAGTCCACAAAATGCCATTGAAAGCCTTCAGTTGATCCAAAATGCGGCAGCAAGAGTTCTGATGAATATTAAAAAGAGAGATCACATTTCTCCTGTTTTAGCTTCCCTTCATTGGCTCCCTGTTAAATCCAGAATAGAATTTAAGATCCTTCTTCTTACATACAAAGCCCTTAATAATCAAGCTCCATCATACATCAGAGATCTAATTGTTCCATATGTTCCTAACAGAGCCCTTTGCTCTCAGACTGCAGGTTTACTTGTAGTTCCTAGGATTTCTAAAAGTAGAATGGGAGGCAGATCTTTTAGTTATCAGGCTCCTCTCCTGTGGAACCAGCTCCCAGCTTTAGTCCGTGAGGCAGACACTCTGTTTACTTTTAAGGACAGGCTTAAAACTTTCCTTTTTGATAAAACTTTCCTTTTTTATTTATTTTTATAAATGTGTCCTGTTTGGCAGTGTGGAGCTCAGAATTGGTGTCTGAGTACCAAGTAGAAGCCCAACAGATTTACTTTCACAAGCGGAGCGGTACAGCTTTTGCTATAGTCCTCCACTTGATAAATGTGTGAAAAATCTTTATTATGAATTGTTGGGGTTTTTAGTTCCTGATGTTATGGACACGGAGACAGAAAATTAAGGAGAAGAAAGAAGGAAGATGAAGAAGAGAGGTAGGAAACAATAAGTCAAGAGAGAGGGTGAGTTGAAAATACAAGAGGAAGGGGAACAAAGAAAACACAGGAAGACATTGAAGTCTGCCTCCATACCCACAGGACGGCAGAGAGAGGGGGAAAAACAAAACAAAACACGAAAAAGGAACATCGACAAAACAAACCAAACATTGTGAACGAAGAATTACACAACCACATCACACAAAAATAGATAAAAAATACAACAATGTCACAGAAAAACTCATGGTACAGATTAATCAAGCTCTAGTAATGATAACCTCAGCCCAAGAATATATCCTTAAACACCCCAGATCCCACATCTATGTGTGTGTGTTAGCATGCTGGTGCATATAATGTTTCTCCATAAGAGTGTTCGATAGTTGGTGTGACCAGGCATCAATCCGTCTCCCAGGAATCGATGCAGACATGAAGGAGATCGGAGCAAAGACGTCAAAAGGACCCCCAGAGCCCCAGGCGGACCCGGGTGGGGCCGACCAAATCCCCCAAGAGTGGAGCAAAGGAGAACCCCAGGGGAACGTCCAGTGGCCACTATGCAGGGGCCCGGGGGACAGCAGTGACGAGCCCACGGGCCCCGCCGGCAACTGGCCGCGCCAGGGCGGGCCGGTCAATGGACCGGGAGAGCCGAGGCCCAGGGGCACCCCACCCCCCAGCAGGGACCCGACAAGGGACCGGCCGACGAGGGGCCCCCGGCACTGCAGGGGCCGCGGCCGGCCACCGGCCGCCACGCTCCGCCTCCACCCTAGGCCAATCCCCACCGCCAACATCCCAGCGCCCCACCGATAGCCGCAGGGGACGGACAGCATCCCCAGGCCGGGCTCAGCCAGCATCTGGACACCAAATTGTACCAGCTCCCGGGTCCTGATCCCGCGCAACGCAGGGCGCTGAGACCAGGCATCCAACGAGGGCCAGGGCCAGGGCCGGTCCAACCCGCCAATGAACTGGCCACGCACGGTGCGCACAGAACAAGTGATCAAACGAGCAGAGACGCCGGATCCCCATCCCACCGAGCCACCGAGCAGGCACCACCCAACAATCCCAAATCTGGCACCTCTGAAAGAGGTGCCCCAACCAACTAAAGGAAGATATCGGCCCAGTGCATCGGCCGACCGACACACCGGCCCCCCCAGGCCTGGCCAGGCACGCACCAGGTCCGAACCGGATTGACCACCGATGCACCGGCAGGAAGGGGCCCCCGTCACCGGCGGGGAGTGACGGAGGGGAAATAGGCCACCCATTAAGTGTAAGGCCTGAGGTGCGCCAGGCGAGGGGGCAGACCAAGATCCAACCTGACAGGTAGACAAAGACATACAGACACAGTCATATGTTCCCTCCCTCTTAAACCCATACATTCTCACTGACTCACCAAGACACCCAAAAAAATGACACTGTACCCTCACTCACACACCCCATACACACTTTATGCTCCCAGGTCCAGGTACCGATGCCCCAGTAGAGCCACCAGCCCCCGGACCTGGGAGATGGACCCCCTACCTTCTAGGATGGAGACAAGCAGACCGCCAAGGGCCCCACAGTGGCAAAGCAGCCCGACAGCAGAGGACCCCGACCAGATCACCTGTTCCTCCTCCCGGACCCCAACCCCTGATGGCCCGTAGCGAACAGGGCTGTGAAAAAAACTTTCCTTTTTGATAAAGCTTATAGTTAGAGTGGCTAAGGTCATCCTGAGCTATCTCTGTAGTTATGCTGCTATAGGCTTAGACTGCTGGAGGATAGACTTACCAATTTTTTTCACTCTGCTACTTTTCTCTTCTACGACTCTCCAGTCCTATTACAGTACATTCTGTTATTTCGACTGTTAACTGTTTTCTCTCAGTGTTTTTATCTCCATAGAAGATATACCTGGTCTGGTATCCTTCTTGGCTGCAATGCCCTGTTGGACGGGGGGCATCGACTGGGATGATCCTCCCAGTAACTGAACATCCACTGTGTCCTGTTATCAACTTTTTACTTTCTGTAACAGAAAGTTCGCTTATATCAGATCTTCTGTTCCTTCTATGTTTCTTCTCAAACCCCCAGATGGTCGTGGCAGATGGCCGCTCTTACTGAGCCTGGTTCTGTTGGAGGTTTCTTCCTGTTAAAGGGGAGTTTTTCCTCTCCACCGTCGCTACATGCTTGCTCAGTATGAGGGATTGCTGAAGGATTGCTGTGGTTGGAAAGTCTGCATCAACGGGGCCCAACCTCACGCCAATGACTGACGCAATCTGCTGGGATTCCTTAAATAGGAAAGTTTTTAACTGATTGGAATGTTTGTATAAATGTATTGAAATGACTTCTTGTTAAGTGCCTTGAGATGACATCTGTTGTGAATTGGCGCTATATAAATAAACTGAATTGAATTGAATTAATAATATATTCGCCCCAGAAGAAGAATTCGCAACAAACAAAATAAACGCATTTCCCTTGCAACCCATGCCATTCTGTGCGTAGAAACTTCAACTGTAACTTCACTACAGTTCTGCATAGAATAAGAATCAGCTGTGCAACATTCCAGAGAAATAAAAAGGGAAATAATTTATTGCAATATGGGGTCACGTTATTTTCCGTTTTTTTTTTACCCAGCACTTTACAATTCACATCCCTGACCACTTGTTGCAGACACGCAGACATTTTCAACTTTACGCACAAAGGTCAGGTAACTGAATCAATAAAAAAAAGATTCCTATGACAGCATTTGACTGATTGTCATCTCAGACGTGGACAGGTATTCAAAGCATCATGATCTCAGAGCTCAGCTGACAGCACAATGGAGAGTTACGGAGGGATTGGAGCGCATAGCTGGGCACAGACCAATGGTGGTTTTAAATCAACGGGCGGGTTGGGTCTGGATTTAATCTGGAGATAACTGTGGGTAAAGGGTAGGGTTAAAAAAATCATCTTAATGCATGGGGGTTGGTAAAATTGAAAACTGCAACAGTAAACTATACTTTTTCTACAATTATTTTGTATTTAAAACATATGTGAGGGAAATTAGATATGCAAGCAGAAACTATTGGGGAAATGTATTTTTATGCAGCTTTGAAGAGGAACCGATCGCAAGAATTGTTGCATGACTGGAAAATGAACTTAAAAGTATGACAGAAATCACACAGTGCATGCGCACCTTGCTCCCTGGGGGAAGCGTGCACAGACCTGCGCCATCCTTATATGTACGGTGTAACATAACTAATAGTGGGCAGAATGTTGTGCAGTTAGTTTCCAAACCACTGAAGAGATAGAAATTCTGTAAATGTTGTATGAGGGTTTAATTTTTTAGTGTATGTGGCAACACTTAGAAACAGTGAACAATCAAGAGGAATCTGGTACATCCTGTGTGCCTTGTGTGAAGAAGCTGTGACCATTCTGTGAACGAAGATCTATGTGGGATGAATTTTAACTTGTTTCAATAAAAACCTTAAGATGAGATAAAGCTGTGCTTAGTTACTAGAACTGAGTCCAGTGAACGACGTCTCGCTGTTAAAATATATATTTGTTGTTTGCTGTTCTTATTGCTCCTTTTTACACAAATGAACGAGCAGGTGGGAAGGTGAAATGAGAGCTCAGAGAGCCCAGGGTCATAAATTAAATGTGTGTCTGTTCCTTTAAGATAGGCTTTAAATTAGAGTGAAAACACCTTCCCAACAATATGGTGACCCCGACGTGATTTCTGGAGAAGCAAAGGAAAACGTGAATTTGGAAATTGTTGTGATTAACAGATACTGGAGATCGGAGGACGGAAGTGACCCAGGCCTTAAGTTATTTGGTAAGCGCTGACACACGAGGCGCAATATTGACTAATCTAAAAGTATGTTCTGTCGGTGGTTCTCCAGTAAATATTGATATCTGTTTCTGCTGAGTTAAATAGACGCCGACCGGGTCGGTAAACTCAGGGTGTGGCCGGCCCTAAGGTAAGCTAGGACGCTTCTTACTGAAAGCTTGCGTGTTGGACACGAAGAAGGCTGAGTGGGATCAGCTCGTGGATTGAGAAACCACGGAATGTCAAAAAAAAGAAAACTCAGAGATCAGAGAGCGATTTCAACCCTGGCATTTCTTGTTCCTGTGAGCAGGATTCCAAATCTGACTGGATCTCTAGGAGGGGCCACAGGCTGCTAAGCCCGTGCGTGGCCTGGTCTAGGACCAGCTGGATCCTGGAGACCTACAGATCAGCGTGGAGGCCGGAAGATCGCAGAGTTCCTCCCGGAGCAAAAGTTGGATGGGGTCTTCTTTCACAGGGACAACAGCCAGTGATTAAAAATTTGATGCGTGAAAGAATAAAAAATAAGAGAGAAAAAATAACTAGGTCCGGGACCTCTTTAATACGAGTTTGTGTTTTGCAAATAAAGATCGGGGATCTTTGTGTGATGATCCCGGATCTCACAATGAATATAAAGGAGTTGGGACTCCAAAGCGCGCAGAGGTCTGGGATCTCAATTTGAAAAAGGCCTAATGATAAATAATATCTAAATAATAATACTAGTAATGACAAAGCATGATGATAAATACATAATTATATTAATGTGTGATAAACCGGTTGTGTGACTGTGTGTTTGTGTGTGAATGGAGATTTCTTCCCTGTGAAACAGCTGTAGGCTGAAAGGAGTCTCATGGTTAGAAAATTGAGTAAATAACACTCCGATAAGATAAATAGATCAGATAAAGGAGAAATAAAAGCTGAATTTACTTCATTAACATGAGAATGATAAATATTTAAAAATGAAAAATAAAAACAGTAAAATGTAACTTATCGAAATATGGGGAAAAAATAGCTTAACCCAAAGTCCTGTCAGTGGCACACACTTCCAATGGAGTTTGCGGACATTGTCACACAATTCACCGCAGTGAAAATGTGTTACGTTCATGTGCGGGAAGTGTCAGAGTTCTGCCATTGACAGCCCGACCGAGGCCTGCCATTGACAGGACCGACCGACAAGGGTCTGCCATTGACAGGACCGACCGACCGAGGTCTGCCATTGACAGCCCGACCGAGGCCTGCCATTGACAGGACCGACCGACAAGGGTCTGCCATTGACAGGACCGACCGACCGAGGTCTGCCATTGACAGCCCGACCGAGGCCTGCCATTGACAGGACCGACCGACAAGGGTCTGCCATTGACAGGACCGACCGACCGAGGTCTGCCATTGACAGCCCGACCGAGGCCTGCCATTGACAGGACCGACCGACAAGGGTCTGCCATTGACAGGACCGACCGACCGACCGAGGTCTGCCATTGACAGCCCGAGCGAGGCCTGCCATTGACAGGACCGACCGACAAGGGTCTGCCATTGACAGGACTGACCGACAAACGCCTGCCATTGGCAGGACCGACCGACAAACGCCTGCCATTGGCAGAATAGCTCCAGGGCTGCTGGACAAAAAGCCTCCACAATCATGACCATATCGATCTTTTCGCTCCTTTTTTAAGACGTTGTGTGAAAAAGAACATCATAAACCTGCGGGAGGTGTTTTTCTCGACTGGGCTCCTGGCGACCACCATGAGAGACCATGTCCAATGGGCAACCCATGCTACGCAGTATAGAACCATACGCTCAGTTCGTGCCTCTGGTAAGGCAGCGGGCCGACACTTAGTCGTTTTTACGCATCTGGTGCCTCTGGTAAGGCAGCGAGCCGACACTTAGTCATTTTTCCGCTTCTGGTGCCTCTGGTAAGGCGAGGGGCTGACACTTAGTCATTTTTCCGCATCTGGCGCCTCTGGTAAGGCGAGGGGCTGTGGCTGACTCTTTTTACCCAGGGATGGGGCCTCTTCCTGGGCATGGGAACCCCGAGCCTCCCCCCCAGGCTGGGGCTGACACTTAGTCGTTTTTCCGCATCTGGTGCCTCTGGTAAGGCGAGGGGCTGTGGCTGACTCTTTTTACCCAGGGACGGGGCCTCTTCCTGGGCATGGGAACCCCGAGCCTCCCCCAGGCTGGGGCTGACACTTAGTCGTTTTTCCGCATCTGGTGCCTCTGGTAAGGCGAGGGGCTGTGGCTGACTCTTTTTACCCAGGGACGGGGCCTCTTCCTGGGCATGGGAACCCCGAGCCTCCCCCCCAGGCTGGGGCCGACACTTAGTCGTTTTTCCGCATCTGGTGCCTCTGGTAAGGCGAGGGGCTGTGGCTGACTCTTTTTACCCAGGGAAGGGGCCTCTGCCTGGGCATGGGAACCCCGAGCCTCCCCCCCAGGCTGGGGCCGACACTTAGTCGTTTTTACGCATCTGGGTTCCTCTGCCTTGCTCCGTGCCTCCAGCCAGCCTGCTCCTTCGTCAGACACGGCCTGCCCTGGCTCCAGGACCCAGAACCCGACCCCAAGACTCACCCAGGGCATGCTGCTCACAGGCCGGAGGGAGAGGAGCTCGAGGCTGGATCCAGGACCCAGGACCCGACCCCGAGACTCACCCAGGGCATGCTGCTCACAGGCCGGAGGGAGAGGAGCTCGAGGCTGGATCCAGGACCCAGGACCCGACCCCAAGACTCACCCAGGGCATGCTGCTCACAGGCCGAAGGGAGAGGAGCTCGAGGCTGGATACAGGATCCAGGACCCGACCCCAAGACTCACCCAGGGCATGCTGCTCACAGGCCGGAGGGAGAGGAGCTCGAGGCTGGATCCAGGACCCAGGACCCGACCCCAAGACTCACCCAGGGCATGCTGCTCACAGGCCGGAGGGAGAGGAGCTCGAGGCTGGATCCAGGACACAGGACCCGACCCCAAGACTCACCCAGGGCATGCTGCTCACAGGCCGGAGGGAGAGGAGCTCGAGGCTGGATCCAGGACCCAGGACCCGACCCCAAGACTCACCCAGGGCATGCTGCTCACAGGCCGGAGGGAGAGGAGCTCGAGGCTGGATCCAGGACACAGGACCCGACCCCAAGACTCACCCAGGGCATGCTGCTCACAGGCCGGAGGGAGAGGAGCTCGAGGCTGGATCCAGGACCCAGGACCCAGGACCCGACCCCAAGACTCACCCAGGGCATGCGGCTCACAGGCCGGAGGGAGAGGAGCTCGAGGCTGGATCCAGGACCCAGGAGCCGACCCCAAGACTCACCCAGGGCATGCTGCTCACAGGCCGGAGGGAGAGGACTTGGGGATCCGGCTCCAGGGCAACGGGCCTTACTCCCAAGACTTAGACTTTTTTTCCTTGCCACGCTCCTAAAAGACTCGCTCTTACTATCCTGCGGGAGGTGTTTTTCTCGACTGGGCTCCTGGCGACTACCATGAGAGACCATGTCCAATGGGCAATCCATGCTACGCAGTATAGAACCATACGCTCAGTTCGTGCCTCTGGTAAGGCAGCGGGCCGACACTTAGTCGTTTTTACGCATCTGGTGCCTCTGGTAAGGCAGCGGGCCGACACTTAGTCATTTTTACGCATCTGGTGCCTCTGGTAAGGCAGATAACGACACTTAGAATATTTTTTTCATTACACAAGACACATTTAGTTGGAAGTTTTTGATTTTATTTCAACAAGTCAGTCCATAGTCTACTTTACTACCCCTCCAACACCAAGAGTCGGTCAAAGTGTTGTCTGATTTCCCTTGCTTGATCTACGTCCAGGTGGAAAACATAGAACCGGTCAGCTGTGCCAGGGCTGTGACACATGAATTCAGACATTCGCTCGCGCTGTCTCACAGAGTTATGGTTCTTCACATGGGTTGCCACTGCGCTCCTGATGTCCGTGAAAGTAGGTCTCCCTGGCAAACCCATCTCTCCCCATGCCACCCGTAAGTACTGATCAATGCTGTGGCCGACAGACCTCCAAAGGTGGCAAAGGACCTGGTTTGTTGGGGGACGGAGACCGGCCCGGATCTTCAACCATCGATCCAGCCAGTCGAACTCTTCCGGCTTCAGGAAGATCTGGGCAGTTCCGTATGATCCTTTTGTCTTGTGCTCATGCACGTTAATCAGGTAACCTTGCTCGGGGGACTTGCAGTTCTCCCTGGCCGCCGCAACCTCTTCCACAGTCATGTTTACAAGGACCCCCTTTCTGTGGCCATAAATGCACGAGAGATACGCAGCAAAGTAACCAAAGAAAAGATAAGTTAAGCGGCGCGAGGGCTGTTTGGCGATTTCCTCCAGAAGCTCAGGGATCTTTCTGCTGGCACGCTCCCGACATCTGGTGAGGGTCTGCAGGGAAATTGCCCGCTCTGATTTCTTGGCCTTCAGCTCGATCTGGTAGGTGAGAAGGCCTCCACGGATCTCCTTAAGACAGTTCTGGATGGTACGACGCACTGAAAAGATCTGTCTCTTGGAGAGCCTGCACTGGAACGGCGGTGTGTCAGTCAGGTACCGAAGGAACTTTTGGAGTTGACCCAGATAGTTGTGGACTGTGGACAGCTTCCTTCCATTCCCGAGCAGGTGCGAAGCCCATCTGCAAACATGCATAAAAAGAACCTGACATCCAAGCATTTTCACAGCAGACCTGCACATCAGGCGAGCGAGGATTACCCATGGATCCGGTGAACATCGTCTAGGAAGAGCCAGTCGTGTGTTTGCTGGGCTCCCTCTGCCATGTAGGAGAGGAACTCCTTCACCCTCGAAAGCTGTGAGCATGAGTTTTTCAACTTCATTCGTGACGGGTTGAAACCTTTGATGTAAGCCTGGTAAGCTCCCAAGTACTTTGCTGTGAAAACAACCAGACAAGAAAAGCATGGTCACCTGAAGCACCATACCAAACCATACCATACCGTACGACACATCAAATCTCCAAGTCACCTACTGATGGATTTAGGGAAAACGTTGCCCCTGGTCCCCGGGTCTGTGGGTCTGT
Organism: Valencia hispanica; assembly: GCA_963556495.2. Lineage (NCBI taxonomy): Eukaryota > Metazoa > Chordata > Actinopteri > Cyprinodontiformes > Valenciidae > Valencia > Valencia hispanica. The sequence continues at coordinate 1,075,224 of OY747709.1, forward strand.
CCTCGGACAGGTCCACTCCGGCTGCTGCTGCTGCTGTTGTTCTTGCTGCTCCTGCTGGAACCAACGCATAGGGGTCCAGTCTCTCCAGCACCACCACTGGGGAGAGGCCAACCCCGGCCGCTGCTCGCCCTGCACCCCGCGGTGGTGCCGGAGCTGAAGGGAGGGTCACTCCGACTGCTGCCTCCCCTGAAAGAGACACCGGACATGGAGAGAGGACAACCGCGGGCCCTGGATCCGACAGTGGTGCTAGAGCTGAGGAGAGCTCTTGTTCAAGACAGGGTTCAACCCCAATATCAAGCTGTGAGACAAGGGGAGGATTGGGGTTGCTTTCCCTGAGGCTCCGGAGCAGGGAGATGGTTCTTGATTTTTTCGCAGCAGTGATGTTGCGCTCCCTCTGCTCAATGGAAAGCTCCTGATGGCTGCGTCGCATGTGGTAGTCAAAGCGGGAATTCTTGTACAAACACCCATTCACATTACACGGGTAGTCTCTTACATTGACCCGGCCTGAGGAGAGGTTGAGCAAAAGTCTTCTTTCCTCCAGATTGTTAACAAAGTGTGATCTTTTCAGGTGGCTTGGCAATGAGGCGAAGCTGTTGTTGCAAAGGGGACAGCACCGAGCCTTGCTTCCTGGGTTCATGGTTTCCTTGGAGGAGGGGGAAAAAGACAACATTTGTTCCACTTTACCAACCACCTGTCAACCGGGTGGGCTTTGGCCCAGACCCCCTCTACCCCACCACCAGAACCGAACAGAAAGTCCACCAACCTGCCACGGACAAGGAAAGCCTGCCACCGACAAAAGACGTTCACCGGCAGGCACCGCTCTGCCTCAATTAGGGGAAAGGAACAGGTGGGCTTCGACCCGAACCCCCTCGTTCCGAACCGCAGAACCGAAGACAAAAGAGACCGAGCTGACACCGACAAGTTGCTGCAGCCATCTGACAAGGACAGCCAACGATAAACTCCCTTGATTGAGGCTTGATGTGGAGCAGCTGTGTGCCATTGTCAGCTGCTGCCACTGTCACAGCCGAGAAGACGGGATAATACAGCAAAGCAGATTTAAAGGAGATGCTAAATTTATGTAAGAGAAAAGACAATACATTTCTTTAAAATAAAGATTATGAATTTGAAGGACGATTGACTTAGTAATTTCGCGCACTTGGTAGTTGCGATCTAAAATAAAACTAAAAAGATCAAATTTGAAGAATAGACATTTAGCGTCTCAAACAAAGGAATTCCTCTTGAAGGAGCGAAGAAGGGAAAAAGGAGGGGTTAATGCGTGAAGCTGATGTGTTTTTTAGCACTCGGGAGGATAAAAAATGTTTTAAACTTTGTTTTCTCCTAAAGTTCTGCCGAAAGAAAAATTAAATAAAGGAGAAAACTTATTTCCATATTTTAAAAAATCCTATCAAGAGTGAATTATCTTAAACAAGCGACCACCTTCCCCCCTTCCCTTCAAGGAAGGGCTGTTCTGATAATAAACAAGCGACCCCCCCTCTTTCCCTTAACAATGGGTCGTTAGTGGTTCTCTTAATAAACAAACCAACTGTGATGGGTTGCGACAGAAACCGGTAAAATTGACTTCCTGAGAAAGACTTGTTTGAAACCAGATTGATCATGCGTTTCAAAATTGTTAAAGGTTATCCAACTGCCGGAAGGCAGTAGGGAAGGAACACACCGCTAGCTGATAAGGAGGGGGATGTTTTAGCTGCGTGCAGCTCGCTCTGTATACAAAAGGTTGGGATTTCTTGAGTGCAGCTGCAACTTTAACTCTATAAAAATAATAATAAAAACTTAGCTAATATTTTTAATGATATTCATGGGATGTCTGTGAGATCTCTCATATAGTAGAAAAGAAATGGTTTAAAAATGACGGATTATGAGCAGAGTGATTTTATTTTGAAATTCAGGCGGATGTCTACAGGTCCTGTGGGGAAGTGACAGCTGGGTGGCTACGTGAATTTATTCTTTGTAACAAGTGGCAGCTTCAGATGTTTGCTTCTAACATTTTAATGAAAGATAAGATACCTGTTGAAAGTAAAAAATCTTGTAATGCGCTGGGTTAGAGACTGCAAAAAAGAGAAGAAATGTTCGTTACGGGATTACCGTAGTAAGGAATGTAGTAACGCACTCCAAAATACAACTTTAGTTACTGTAGCACACTGAGTATAAGCGCACTTCAATATTTACACTCAATGGAGTTGTTGCTAATGGGACAAAATTAAAGGTCTGATTAATCAAGAAAGATGTCCGGACCTACACCTGGGATTGGGAGAGGTTGCCGGCCCTCGCCCCAATCTCAGTTGAGAATGGTTACCACGTTTTTGGGCATCTAGCAACAGACTCTTCCACATATAATCATAACAATAAGCTAATTTGTAGAATCTTTATGAAGGAGCAGATAAGCAGAGAGCAAGGAATAGAGATGTGATGTTTTGTTATGGAAATATCAGTTGCTGATTATCTCATTGACAAAATGGTAGGAAGTTAGTGAAGCCAGATGGAGAAAAAAAAAATTAGGAATTTTGTTTTCCACTAAAAATGAGATTGAGTTGTTAGAAAAATGAAATAAAAATAATAGATTTGGCGACAGGAAAAATCTGTTGTATTAATCATATTATCTTCAGACAGTTTTTTAATTTGTTAGGAAGAGATTTCCTATTTCACTTGAAGTTGGGCATGTTCTCTGTAGGGGATAAAATTAATAATCCAAATTTTAGATTTTCATAAAACTCTTGAAACGGGAAAGCTACCAAAGAATTGTTCTACTTGGAAAAAGAAAAATTAAAGTTTTAACTTTTGTTTGTAATCAGATGAAGATAAAATAATCATATTATTGCTAACAGAAGATCCAAATTGTACTTTGCATGTTTTTGGCATTTGGCCAACAATGAGGAACAGGGGTATGGCGACCTCTAGTGGCGAACTAATTAAAGCATTTCTTACGGACAATTCAATTCTCAAACTGATTAGTTCATGGACAAGAAGTGTGTCAGACATGGAAAAAAAGAAAAGCTTCTCAAATAAAATTAAGAAACAGCTTTGAGCAAACAAAGGCTGTATTGAAGAAGCTCTATTTAGTAAGAAAAGATAATTTCTCCTAATGGATTTGTAATGTTAACGGTGAAACATTTAGGTACCCTAACAGTTGCAGAAATGTTGTTTAGAGAAATAATGCCTAGATTTGATATCCACAAAGGATCTAAAGTGGCAACGGAACACATTTTGTGAATGAAATAATTGATAAAATAGGACAAAGATTATAGATCATTTTTAAGAGACAATTGGATTCTAAAAGCAGATTAAGAAAGGCCATGGATAAGACTAAACAGAATTGGAGATACTGTTTGGTTATGATAAAGTTATATATGAATATAACACCAAGTAATTGAACGAATTTGATTTAATATACCATACCTAAAGTATGGTATATTAAAATAAGAGGAACAATTACAAACTGATTTATGACTTTATGATAAAATGTTGCAATTTGAAAAAAAAAAACGATGGAAGAAACGGGACAAAATTTGAATATTGGCCTAATTATATTTTAAATAATCTATGGGCGTAGATATAGAATTTCTTAGATTGGTTTACTCTCTTCAAAAAAAAAACAGTTTGTTTAAGATCTGTTGGGTACTCATGATCAAAATACTGATAATTACATGAGTTATAAATGCAAACTAATCATATGCCAGGTGATCCTATATTCCTACAGGAAGAAGTGAGCTGAAAGTAGGTGACTGGAGAGATAGTAACGATGAAGGTTTTTCTGTTTTTTCTGCTATTTCGTACTTTTATTTTTACAGCTTTTTGGTGGTGTTATTTCAATAGGAACGTTAGGACTCACAGAAAAATGACATATAGCACATGAGAATACTGATTTATTTTCTTGATTCACTCAGAGAAGGACACACAGAAACCCATTTGAAACTAGTGTATGGTGACAATATGCAAGATATCTAGCAAATAAATAAAACATTAACTGTTTTGTTTGTTCTCAGATGCCATATTCTGTAGGACATTTACCCAGATATGTAGAAGCTTTCACTAATCTTAATGATCTGTTTCCAGATGTTACACTCCTCTCCAGGATTTGGACAAATTCTGAGCGTGCAGTACATGAACGAACAGGAAGTTATATGGGTAAAAATGTGTATACTTCCATGACAAAAGTAAGGGTAAATTGGAGACTGGGACGACATGGGATTGATCTAAATAGTTAAAACTGGACCAGTACACTTAAAACCTGACCAAAGATTTATTTGTTTTGAAAATGATAAAAATCTGACCACACTTTCATACCAATCTGGGTACATGGGAAAAATATACAGTATGTGCTCCATACCATGAATGTGATGGGAACTTTTCTATGGACGACCTGCTGATTCACTGCGGATTTTGGCTCTGAAACAATTACCCTCAAAATGAGAACGGTGGATGTGCTTCTGTTGAGACTTAAAGAGCATTCTTTCTTGTATTTGCAGAGGAGATCCGACATAGCAGAAGGAGGAGGCGTGATATTTCAGCCCCTCATGGTCCCATCTGGGCTCCTATATGCCCCCTGAAAACAAATTATGGAGTGATTGAAATAAGGTTCTATTATCTTTTTTCCCATGGACCGAGGTGGGTAAGGTCATGTTATGATTGGACACATTAAATTATAGATTCAGTGGTTTTGCTAATTCTTCCCTGGCAGTTCTAAATGGTATTGCAGCTGAGTTCTAGGAATTGAGCTTAACTATAAATATACATGGAGATTGATCTACAATACAGGTGTTTATTGAACTATAATATCTCTCCGTAACAGGCTGCAAATCTAGTCACACTTGTTTAATAGGAGACTTATATAATTGGATGTTTCTGAAACAGTTCTGTTTCAGAAGAAGGGAGGAGATCCTTGGGCACTAGGGGAACTTAAATTTCAATTATTTTTTACAAAACAAAGCCTTTCAATTTGTTGCTTTAAAAGCATTTCAGATAAATGAAAAAATAAATAAAAAACAGCATTTGTTTAAGGTTCAATAGTTTTCTTTGGTTAAATAGGTTGAAATTATAGTTTGTTTTATAAGTATTGGGCTTCATCAGCTCAGAAAAATGAATAACAATAGTCGGTGATGTGGTAAAATCTTATAAGACTATAGGTTTAATGAACTTAGGCTGTTGGCAGTGTAAATGAATAAAATTAAATTGTGATCGTTTTCTGGGGGTTGAGCTTTAAAGCAGCCCACTTCTTTTGAGCGGTCTGTCATGCTCATGACGCCATTTCCACAATCCAAAAAGACCAGATGTTTCCTGTTTTCCATCCTGTTTTGGTACCTTTGTGAGGTTGGTTGTTTTAGCACACAACCCATTCATCTTACCTTGTGGCATGTTTATGCATTTAGTGTTTGTTGGAAGTTTTCATTTACATTATAACCTCTACTATATATTTTGAAGAAATATTCTTTATGGTCTAGGTTGTTCCAGTGTTGCTCACTTTTGATACAGGATTTTTAGAGTGCACTTTGCGTCAATGATGATTTTTGTGATTTACATACAGCAAAAGTATTAGCTTTTTCTACAGATAGACCTAGTTTGTAAGCAGTCAGGATAATAATTTGATTTTGTGTTAGTGCGGCCGATCAGTGCAGCACTACTTAAGACTATGAGGTCAGTGAGGGATTTGATAAAAATAAAAAAAAAGGACAAATACATAATAAATGAATCTCAAAACAGATACAATTATGGATAAAGCAAACAGGAAAAAGCAAATTAGTTGCGAGCTCTTCTTTTAGGCTTTGTTGACGAGGTGAGAGACCAGCAGCCAACCAGACCACGATCTCTCAGGTAATCAGACTAAGAAAAAGGCTGGAGCCAATGCACTCCCACTGATGAGTCAGGACGAACCTGAGAGGACATCGAGGAGCAGCAAGCCAGAGCGGGAAAAGAACAGCAAGGAGCAGACCACACAACCTACTTGAACTTCTGCTGAAAGGTTTCCAACTTCAGCACACCTGCACCATCAGGTGGCAGGGCGGCTTGGAGCACAGAGCTGCCCAGCTGGGGCAGCAGGGTTTGAAGGAAAAGAAGCTGAGACCCCTGCCAAAAGGGGCAGAACGATCCTCTGGTCTGTGTGCAGTCCTTAGAGTTTTCAAACTCAAGGCTACTGAAAAAATACACTTTAGCTGCATATAGGTGATGTGCTGGCAACCTCTCACCTTAGGTCATAGAAGAGCGAGCCGGACGACCACAATTCCCGGCCAGAACAAGATGACTTGACTGCTGATCCGAAAAGTTCCGGAGAAAAAGGACTCAAAATTGATATGATTCTATAAGTGTGATGCCTGAAATTTTTCCTTATATATGGTGATCTCTTATTTCAAGAGATCAAAAGAGGGAGATGAAGAGATAGAAATTCTGTAAATGTTGTATGAGGGTTTAATTTTTTTTAGTGTATGTGGCAACACTTAGAAACAGTGAACAATCAAGAGGAATGTGGTACATCCTGTGTGCCTTGTGTGAAGAAGCTGTGACCATTCTGTGAACGATGATCTATGTGGGAGGAGTTTTAACTTGTTTCAATAAAAACCTTAAGATGAGATAAAGCTGTGCTCAGTTACTAGAACTGAGTCCAGAGAACGACGTCTCGCTGTTAAAATATATAATTGTTTGTTTTTCTTATTGCTCCTTTTTACAGAAATTAACGAGCACACGGGAAGGTGAAATGAGAGCTCAGAGACCCAGGGTCATAAATTAAATATGTGTCTGTTCCTTTAAGATAGGCTTTAAATTAGAGTGAAAACACCTTCTCAACACCACGTAATTCATAGTTACATACAAGTTGAGACTGTATGATGTGAACCAAAGCGTAGCATTCCCAGGAACGATATAATGACAGACACATTTCATTAGCGCACTTGACTTTAAGTGACTTACAAGTTTCTCTGAAAAATAGTTCCTCTTGTCCAAATTCTTCATTTTTGCTGCATCCTTACTTGCTGTTGACCTTCATGTGTCGCCCACGTTGCACCTGAGTCCTCTCGCGGACTGGAAAGTTCTCTTTGCAGTTTTGGTGCTGGTAACAACCATATAGCTGCAGAGACTCACCTGACAGCAGGGAAAGGCACAGCCAATCACATTGGCAATATATGTTACGGGAGGTACGACTACAGTAGAGAGCATAATTAAACTCTTTCTGCACCTCTAGGTGAATCAGACGTTGACAGATCAGTATTTTTCTTTCTCATTTTTGCTTTCTATCGGGTTTGTTTTTCTTCTCTCGAGGAGATCAAATTATTGGTGGGGACAATTCAATAATCGCTGAATATTGGTGGGGACATGTCCCTTCTGTCCATGCTAATTCTACGCCCTTGGTTCTGGGAGTGGATGGTGAGTTTAAGCTACTTCTTAACATAGAAAAAAAAAGTTTCCCCTGCATACTACTCTAAGTCAGGAGTCTCCAACCCTGGTCCTCGAGAGCTACTGTCTAGAAAGTTTTAGATGTATCCCTGCTCCAACACAGCTGAATCAAATAATTGAATCTGCAGCATGCCATCAAGTTTGGCAAATGCCTTCTAATGAGCCATTCATTTGATTCAGCTGTGTTGGAGCAGGAATGGACATAAAACCTGCAGGACAGTAGCTTTCGAGGAGCAGAGTTGGAGACCCCTGCTTTAAGTTATGCCATTGCAATTCTCTTGTGATTTCATGATCCAGGGACCCGCTGGGTGGAATGCTTTTGCAAGTGTTACGTGTCTAAAACGCACGTCTAAACACATGTCCGGTGGAAAGCAGGGGTTAAGATCAAACGAAAAGATGGTTTGAACTTCCTCCTTCTCTGTTTCCTTTTTGCTGGTGCTCCACATCCACGCCTCCCTCTCAATTCATCAGGGATTTGTGGCTTCAGTTAAGGTATTATTTCAGCTTTTGCAGTGTTAATCAGCTACTCCTGGCTGCCAACCACCTTGTTGCCATGGTTACACACACAAGCTGTCAAAAAGTGAAAAATTAACAGCAAAATCCTTCCAGCTTCACAGCAACAAAAACTAGAAAGAATACCGGCCCAAAACATACAATCTTTCCCCAAGAAACCAGAGGAAACAACATCCGAATACACAATATCTAGCCAACAGAGCTACTCCAACATGCAGGCACCCAGGGCAGCAAAGTTCTAGACAAAAACAAATAGAGGCTGAATTGTATGATTAAATAATCATCATAATTAAATTATAGAGGCTGAATCTGCTGGCTCTGTTGCCACTATGGTGACTGGAATAATGAGCCACATGAGCCAAAATTTTGAAATCAGGGAATATTTCTCTAATTGAAGTGATCAGTATTTGGCAACACACTCTGATCGAGAGCTTTTCTGATCGTCTCAGAGGGAGAAAATAAGGCAGCATACGCTCCTTCTGTATTAGTGGTTAAATTAGAATGATCTGTCAGCGCTGGTCTGTGTACGATGCAGTCACAAATGAGCTCCATGCCTCTATTACTCTTTAATACGCTGTCAGCTCCTGGATAGCGAGATGCATTGAGTACGGTGTCTAGTTCTAAGATGATGCTCAGTTGCTCTCATGGGAATCTTTTGTAGATTGATTTAGTTACCGGAACTCTATGCATAAAGTTGAAAATATCCTTGCGTCACAAGTAAGTGGTCAGAGATGTGAATTATAATCTGTCAAAATGACCAACGGCTTTCCGATTTTTCTTTCAAAGTTTCAAAGAAAGCAGTCAAACTAAATATATATATATATATATATATATATATATATATATATATATATATATATATATATATATATATATATACATATATACATACATACATACATACATTCAAATTCAATTCAAATTCAAAATTACTTTATTAATCCCAAAGGGAAATTAAATGTTGTTGTAACTCATTATGCAAGTTCCTTCAAAGATTTGTTGTAGATGCTGATGGCTGTGGGTAGGGATGATCTCTTGTAGTGCTCTGCAGATCTGAAGAAGCCTCTGACTGAAGACGCTCTGTAGTTGTATGACGGTCTGATGTAGAGGATGCTCTGGATCTATGACGTTTTCTTTTCAACTCATCAGGGTTTTGTAGCTGTAGTTGAGGTATTATTTGAGCTTTTGTGATGTTAATCAGCTGCTGCCAGTTGTAAACCACCTTGTTGCCATGGTTATGCATAATAACAAGTGTCCAAAAATAAAAAGTATCAGCAATAATCCTTCCAACTGCCCAGCATTCAAAACCAGAGAGAACAGTTGTCCACAAAAACAATGTTTCTACCAGAAATGGAAGAATTAAAGTTTTTTTTTTTTAAAGAAAAAAATATATATATACATACATACATACATACATACATACATACATACATACACACATACATACATACATACATACATACATACATACATACATACATACATACATACATACACACATACATACATACATACATACATACATATATATATAGACGTTGCCAGAGATTCAGCTCATGTATTACTGTTTTAAAGCTATAGCCATAGCCGAAATTAGAATGAAATAATACAGAACATTTCTTGCTTCCATATAAATATCCTTCAAAACTTTGTTGGCAGATTAAATTATTGGATTCTGTCTTTATTGTCAGGGAGGAGCAAAGCTGCATAAATGTTGCTTGGTTGAAATATCTCCCTCTTTGCCATTTTGTATGTGCTGTTTAGTTGTAGTGCAGTGTGCGCAGTGTGCAATTGTGCATATATTATATGCATATTGTGTCAAATAAAAGTTGGTGCTATCCGACTACCAAAATGGTGTAGTCCTAGTCCCAATCTTCCTTATTGGGACTTTTTCTTTAATGCCTATGATCTTAAATAGTTCTTCCCCTAAGGGAGAGATGTGGTTAGCTTGTAAATCTTACAGCCACTGGAAATTTTTGTAATTCATCTTTCTATTTGCTTATTTCATTCGTATTTAGGTGCATTTACTCAGTTAAATGATTGCTTTCGGCTGCACAGCTTCCAAAACTGAAGGTAAGTTAAATGCAGCAGTCGTTTCTTTTTAGATAAAATGCAAATTGGCAAGTACAAATCGATTAACTCTAGTATTCTGCAGAAATGAATCACACGCATTGATTGATACAGATAAGTTATTTTCACCAACAACAGATAGAACTACTTCAGAATAAAAAAATAATGATAATACAATACTCACACACAATACACTGCTGTATCATTAAACAAACATTACCACTGCTATGCCTACTGCAGCCAAAGCCCTTTTAATAATTTTTTGCTAATGGCTTGAATCATCAAGTAGCTAAAACAGTAATTCTTTAGTTATTTTTACCACACAAAAGACATTGTTTGTGTCATTCTTTATTGACTGACTTTTAAAATAAGATTTATTTTATTGCAGTATATATTCATACAGCAATTGGCCTTTTTCTTGCATTAAAATGTGTATTTGTCTATCATCAAACATACAAAGGTAATTTAAAATATATTACTGTGCTGTCATTCTCCTGACCACTAAAAGGCACAAATGAGTAAATAAGTGTTACCTGTCATTCAAATTCTGGTCAGTAGATGGTACTACAGAGTGGAGAAACACTTACGCACACCTCCAGAACATCAGAGCGGATGAGGTCTGCAATATTGTGTGTTACCTCTAGGGGCACATGGCTACACACTCACACTGATTATGTCTTAAAAATGTTCACATGGGGACCTTGCAGAAAATTGCACCACCCATATCTAAACACTGTTTCCTGGCCTTCCATGGGATTGTACCTGTGGCGACCTCAAATAGAGTCCCCACGGGTAAATGGGTCCGCATGAGTCAGGTCAAGTTCCCCACAAGGGAGGTAAAACAAGAACACACACACACACACACACACATACAAGTCTGTATTTCTACCCATGTTAGGACTATATATTGACTTCCATTCATTTTAATAGCTGCATTTATGCCTAACCCACACCCTTACCCTAACCCTAACCATTACCAGTTTATTCCTAACCCTAACCTTAACCAAAACAAAATTCACACCATATCTCTAAACCTAAACCCTAACCCTAAAAAAGGGGGTCCACCATATTAGGACCAGGCTTTGGTCCCTATAAGGTCCATCGGTCTTCAGAAGGTTAGAGAATATGCCAGAGAAAGTCCTAAATAGGATAGCTATACAAGAACACACGTGTGTGTACCCCATCCCGTCAACGTTAACTGTTTTTACTCTATGTTGCATGCTATAGAATAGATGGAAATTATTGATGAAATGTTTGGCTGTAAGGTTGATCTATTTTCTTAATAAATTTCCCTTAGTTTAAAGAGAAGTTTCCTTTTTTACATCACTGTGTGTATAGTTTATTGACGTCCCAGTGGAGGAGTTCAACTTTTCAGAAGAGACTGAATGTCTGGTATCGAAATGATCTCTAATTAGAGATTGGTGCCCTGATTATCTTTAATAAAAGGATTAAACCTGAACTTCATCAATAATTATATTAATATTAAGTTATTTATCATAATTATTGATGCTCAGAGAAACCAGACCTTTATAGATTATGCTGAGTCAATCCCAACACAGCCAGTACTGATGACTGGTCAAACATTAATACAGTGTGAATAATGATAACCCTAACCAACACAACATTACACTTCCACAAACCCACACAACTGTTGCACACAGCTAGGGTTTTTATCCAAGTACCCCTACCTTTCTTATTCCCCTTCTACTCCATTTCAATTTCTATATTAAAATGTCTCCCATTATTTTATGGGACTTGGCACTTTGCTTGTTGGTTTTCATTGTAAGCAGAAAGATAAACAGAATAAATCAGTACAGTAAAGGACAGGGTTATCATAATCCATAATGGGCCAGTGTCATCAACACTAGTTTCATTCATTTTTTTAGACCCTTGAAGGTATTTTTAATATGCCTTACCATTTTATTTTTCGGAGTCATATTTTGGTATAACATGTTATCTTGTATCATGAAGTAAAATTTTGTAAAGAAGACTGAGTACGTCAATCCATCTATTATCTAAACATGCTTATCCTTGCAGGGTTGCAGGGGGCTATCCAGCAATCATTGGGCGAGAGGCGGGGTACACCCTGAACAGGTCGCCAGTCCATTGCAGGGCATCACAGAGTCACACAGGACAAACAACCACGCACACACACTCATACCTAAGGACAATTTAGAGAGACCAAGTAACCTAACAATCGTGTTTTTGTACTGTAGGAGTACCAGGAGGGAACCCACGCATGCACAGGGAGAACATGTAAACTCCATGCAGATCCCAGGCCTTGAATCGAACCCAGGACCTTCTTGCTGCAAGGCAGCAGTGCCTCCAACAGTAACCACACTTAGTATGTCATAACTCTTTCGGCGCCAAAGTCGCAAAGTTGCGACAATCAACATTGCTGACTTTACCGACCCACAGCTGCAGATATGATCATTCATTCAGTTACTATTCTACACCAGGAAATGGTAGACATCTGTAACTTTAATCCAAGCCACACTTTTGGGTGTGTTACCGTGGAAAGTTTTGGAGTAAATAGAGTTTGAAACCCACCCCACAGATCGAGGAGATGAGGGAGTAGTGATTGCAGTCGAAGCATAGAGAGAGAGAGTTTTGACAAAGCACTTTGTCAAGTAATGGTTGATTCAGATTCTGAAGAGAAATATTCACCCTCTGATCAAGATGTTCAATTGTTCAGTGAGAAAGAGAGTGATGTTCGTCTATGCGCAGCGACAGCCAGTCCCGTTCGCCATGACGGTCCAAGAGCAGCACATACCAAATCTGATGCTTTGCTTCACCATGTCTGGGTGAGAGAAAGGTACGTGGTGGGGTTAGAAGGGGTGGTCAAAACACTGCTAATGGTGACAGAGGTAGCTTGAATGTAAAATCCTGTTGATATAGCAGCAGACGCAGTGGAATCCGTGGTAGAAAATACACTGCTAATAGTGGAGGAGGCAGCAGTGTGGTGTTCATAATCACGCTGTAATTGATGATGGCTGGGTTTGCTTGAGAGATGAGGACTATCACCAGTGTATCAGACATTTTGATGAGCATGTTGGTTGGTTTGAGGACAGGAATCTGTTGAATTCTGAGCCCACTGTTTTCCTGTTTTAGATTGCGAATTTTGGAGCATATATATACATACATATATATGTAGAAAATATATAGAAATAAAATTTTTTTTTTTTAAATAAATTTAAAATGTTAAACAATATAACAAATATAAACATCTGTAAAAGTTAGGCATCCATGATGGCCACCACGTGCTGACATCATAATATGCAAATTAGATGAGTGAATTTGCTCCCATCATAAATTTTGGGTCATAATGAAGTTCTTTTTTCATTTACAGCATGCCTTTATCTCTAAACTTATTCAAGCTACAACCTTTTGAAATAGTGATATCAAAATGGAATATTTTATTTAAAAAACTGCGTTGCCTAAAGAATCAACATAAATATTCAGAGATGTCCATGACTGAAAAAAAAGGACAGTGCAGGCCAGAAAATCCTGAAATAAGCAAGTTCATAAGAAAGAAAGTTCCAGCAAAGGAAACTTACTGGAACAGGTTTAACTTGGTAGTTGTATAAGGTAAAGAACTGGACAGTAATGACTAGAACTGGACTGAGAAATTAACTGTGACCAGAACCATTTAAAACTCTTAATCTGATCAGTAAATCTGTCGTATGTAAGTGCTAACAGGAAGTTGTTACCACAAGACGAAAACAAAAAAGTAAATCATTTATAATATCAATCAGGTGTTAAAAAATGAAAGTAAAATGCAACTGCATGTTTTTGGTCTAGGGGAGATGGCTGGAAGACCTTGAAAATACCAAAGCATGCGAAGTGCCGGGGGGCCCTCGTCGGCCGGTCCCTTGTCGGGTACCTGCTGGGGGTTGGGGCGCCCCTGGGCCCCGGCTCCTCCGGTCCGTTGACCGGCCCGCCCTGGCGCGGCCGGTTGCCGGCGGGGCCCGTGGGCTCGTCACTGCTGCCCCCCGGGCCCCTGCATAGTGGCCGCTGGATGTTCCCCTGGGGTTCTCCTTTGCTCCTCTCTTGGGGGATGCGGTCGGCCCCGCCCGGGTCCGCCTGGGGCTCTGGCAGTCCTTTGGATGTCTTTGCTCCGATCTCCTTCATGTCTGCATCGATTCCTGGGAGACGGATTGATGTCTGCTCACACCAACTATCGAACACTCTTATGGAGAAACCTTATATGCACCAGCATGCTAACACACACACATAGATGTGGGGTCTCTGGTGTTTAAGGATATATTCTTGGGCTGAGGTTATCATTACTAGAGCTTGATTAATCGGTACCATGAGTTTTTCTGTGACATTGTTGTTGTATTTTTATATCTATTTTTGTGTGATGTGGTTGTGTAATTCTTAGTTCACAATGTTTGGTTGGTTTTGTCGATGTTCCTTTTTCGTGTTTTGTTTTGTTTATCCCCCTCTCTCTGCCGTCCTGTGGGTATGGAGGCAGACTTCAATGTCTTCCTGTGTTTTCTTTGTTCCCCTTCCTCTCTTGTATTTTCAACTCACCCTCTCTCTTGACTTTTTGTTTCCTACCTCTCTTCTTCATCTTCCTTCTTTCTTCTCCTTAATTTTCCGTCTCCGTGTCCATAACATCAGGAAATAAAACCCCCAACAATTCACAATAAAGATTTTTCACACATATATCAAGTGGAGTACTATAGCAAAAGCTGTACTGCTCCACTTGTGAAAGTAAATCTGTTGGGCTTCTACTTGGTACTCAGACACCAATTCTGAGCTCCAAACTGCCAAACAGGACACGCAAAAAACCCCCCAAAAAAACCATGCATATAGAGAACAAAAGGTCCCAGATGGGATTTACATTGGGTGCCTTCTGAGTTCAAGTTCGAAGTTCTGAATTTAGTTTGATCATTTTGTGGATCTTTTGTCCACCTTTAAGCACGCATTGCATGGATATGTTTGTGAAGCCTGTAAAAAATGTACAGATACAGGATAATGTACAGATTTACAATTCAGAATTTTCTGAATTCTTCCTTTAAAGTTCTTGCTCTGTGTGAAATTTCTCTCTTCATCTATGGTGTAATACTGGCAAACAAATCATGAACAGGTGTAGAAGTTTAAAATGTACATTAATGACTTCACTCCAGGTGTGCCTTTAGTCTCTGTAGCATTCAAAAGAAAAGTGTTTCTGTGATACATACTAGGTTTGCTGTGATGGGGCAGTTCTGCTCTTTTGTGCATGTCCTTTTTTTTCCTTGTGCACATCAAGGAGATTTAATGCTCCTGACTTTCAATAATCCTAACAATTTAACGGCTTGTAAACACACTGGGTCTAATCAAAATCGTG
This sequence comes from Valencia hispanica, assembly GCA_963556495.2. Lineage (NCBI taxonomy): Eukaryota > Metazoa > Chordata > Actinopteri > Cyprinodontiformes > Valenciidae > Valencia > Valencia hispanica. Next base: position 1,090,540 of record OY747709.1, read on the forward strand.
GTCATTTAGTTTTTTTAAATACGAGTTTGCTTGTAACTTGTGCTTTCTGCTTGATTTCTCGATTACATGACAAGCTTCTGTTTCATCCCCTGTGTAAATGCATTCATGCCCCTCCCTTTCCATAATTACTCATTTGCTCATCACACCTGGGACATGGAAAACCGAAAATGACCACATCCACCATTTCCAGCAGTGTGTGTCCTCTTCATCATGTTATGCACCTCCTTACACCTTCCAAGGCTCTGAAATGCCTTCGATGAAACATTCGTTAGCATTGCACCAGCTCTCCCCTCAGCCTCAGTCGCCCATCTATCACAGCGGACCTAGGCAAATGGAGCTTTCAGATGTGTGGTGATAAGAAATCACAGCCACATTAAAACATCTGTCACACATCCTGAGCTCAGCACAGCAAGAGATACAAGGAGCTAGCAAGGAGGTGGATAAGATGTTTAGCTCCTTTGTTGGTATAGAAAAACACATCACTTTACCTCGTGACTACCTTCTGTTTCAATTCAGTTTTCACCTACATCTCTGTAGTGTCTCAGTTTCAATGTTATCATTTACTAAAACTAAGTGATCAACCATCCCCTTTGATAGAGAGTTTAAACCAGATACTGACACAAATATCTTTTTTCTTTACTGCTGGATTAGACTAAATATTCCCCTCATGTAGAATTGTCATCTCATTATATCAACTAAGTGCCAAAATATTGAAACAGAATTGTTTTAGTGAACCTTTATGGGGTTTTTTCAAAGTAAGAGTTTTACATACAGTTGTGGCCAAAAGTTTTGAGAATGACACAAATAGTTTTCACAAAGTTGCCTGCAAAACTACTTCTAGATCTTTGTTTCAGTTGTTTCTGTGATGTACTGAAACATAATTGCAAGCACTTTATACGTTTCAAAGGCTTTTATTGACAATTACATGACATTTTGCTGAGTCAGTATTTGCAGTGTTGGCCCTTCTTTTTCAGGACCTCTGCAATTCAACTGGGCATGCTCTCAATCAACTTCTGGGCCAAAGCCTGACTGATAGCAACCCATTCTTTCATAATCACTTCTTGGAGTTTGTCAGAATTATTGGGTTTTTGTTTGTCCACCCGCCTCTTGAGGACTGACCACAAGTTCTCAATGGGATTAAGATCTGGGGAGTTTCCCGGCCATGGAAATGTCAACATTTTGGTCCCCGAGCTACTTAGTTATCACTTTTGCCTCATGGCACGGTGCGCCATCGTGCTGGAAAATGCATTGTTCTTCACCAAACTGTTGTTGGATTGTTGGAAGAAGTTGCTGTTGGAGGGTGTTTTGGTACCATTCTTTATTCATGGCTGTGTTTTTGGGCAAAATTGTAAGTGAGCCCACTCCCTTGGATGAGAAGGAACCCCACACATGAACGGTCTCAGGATGCTTTACTCTTGGCATGACACAGGACTGATGGTAGCGCTCACCTTTTCTTCTCCAGACAAGCCTTTTTACAGATGCCCCAAACAATTGGAAAGAGGTTTCATCGGAGAATATGACTTTGCCCCAGTCCTCAGCAGTCCATTCACCATACTTTCTGCAGAAGATCAATCTGTCCCAGATGGTTTTTTTTGGGCGAGAAGTGGCTTCTTTGCTGCCCTTTTCAACACCAGGCCATCATCCAAAAGTCTTCGCCTCACTGTGTGTGCAGATGCGCTCACACCTGCCTGCTGCCATTCCTGAGCACGCTCTGCACTGGTGGCACTCCGATCCCGCAGCTGAATCCTCTTTAGGAGACGATCCTGGAGCTTGCTGGACTTTCTTGGACGCCCTGAAGCCTTCTTAACAAGACTTGAACCTCTTTCCTTAAAGTTCTTGATAATCCTATAAATTGTTGATTTAGGTGCAATTTTAGTAGCCAACATATATGGCCTGTGAAGCCATTTTTATGCAACACAGTGATGTCTGTACGCGTTTATTTGCAGGTCACCATGGTTAACAATGGAAGAACAATGATTTCAAGCATCACCCTCCTTTTAACATGTCAAGTCTGCCATTCTAACCCAATCAGCCTGACATAATGATCTCCAGCCTTGTGCTCATCAACATTCTCACCTGAGTTAACAAGACGATTACTGAAATGATCTCAGCTGGTCCTTTAATGACAGCAATGAAATGCAGTGGAATTTTCATGGCAAAGAAGGACTATGCAATTCATCTGATCACTGTTCATAACATTCTGGAGTATATGCAAATTGCTATTATAAAAACTTAAGCAGGAACTTTTCCAATTTCCAATATTTATGTAATTCTCAAAACTTTTGGCCACGACTGTACATTGAGATTACAATCAAAGTCTTGAGAAACCCCAAATGATGTCATAGCTTTATAAGGTTATGTTATGTTGTTATGTTAATTACCAACATCTTTGTGAAAAGTTTTTCTTTTGCACTACTGGTCTTTATTTGCAGTATTTAGAAAGGAAATAAACATAGAGAGAAGAGATGCAGTAACGTTCCAAGGTCAGGAATAGCCTCCGTATGAGGGCTGTGCGCTCTCCATGCCTCTAATTCAAAATATTTGAGTTTGTTGAACACAAACCTCTAGATGTATTTCAATGCAACACCTCAAAGACAATATAACTTGGTGTGAAAAGAATCAGTCAATATATCAGAAAGAGAGTTTGGACGTCCACAGGTCTTGGTTCATCCTTGGGTACAATTTCCAGATGCCTTTGGTGCCATTCATCTGTTCAATAAATAATATGCAACTACAAGAAGGATGTGAGGATCTCTGCTTCCTCACATCCTTCTGTCTGTAAACCTTTCACAGATGCTTGATTGAAGCCTGATTGGGTAAGATGCATTGCATACTTTCCTGTTGCCTCTGTTGCACTCCGTGGAGGTGTTTTGTGTTCAGACTCTCTTGAATTGATCTAGTTTTCTCTGTGCTGAGGCCTTTCTATGTTATTTTAACACACAAGCACACTAAAAAATATTTTATGTTGGTGTACTTTACATTTTGAGAACTCCTTGTGTTTCACATGGTTTTTCTTGCTGGGGTAAGGTCTCGCTACCTTAGCTTGCTTAGCTTGCTTAGCTTCACTGCAGCTATGGTTACTCGTCTTCTTTCTCCCCTAGCTCTCCGTGTCAGATGTTTAGTTACTTCCCTGCCTCCTTTAGTGATAATGGTAACTGTAATAAATGTAATATTTTGTTGCATTGGAGGCGAGGGTGTCAGAATTAGGTGTGAAAAACCTGCAGATACCCGAGGCCTATTAGCCAGCCGTCCTCCAACAGAACCCCCGCAGGCAGGACCTCAGGCCGGCTGGGTGATTATAAGTAGGAGGCATAGTTGCAGAACCCAGCCCATGGGCCACCACCAACCCATCCATATTTCTAAAAGATTTTCCCCGCTCAGCGACACACCCGCTGAGAAGCCGACCCTGGTAATCGGCAGCTCCATAATCAGAAACGTGGCATTAGAGACACCATTGAGCATAGTCAAATGCTTGCCAGGGGCCAGAACGGGTGACATCAAATCCTACCTGAAACTGCTGGCTAAAGATAAGCGTAAGTACAGTAAGATTGTTATTTACGCTGGCGGTAATGACACCCGGTTACGCCAATCGGAGGTCACTAAAATGAGCGTTGCTTCGGTGTGTAAGTTTGCCAAAACAATGTCAGACTCGATAATCTTTTCTGGTCCCCTGCCCGATCGGACAAGTGATGACATGTTTAGCCGCATGCTGTCATTCAGCCAATGGTTGTCTGGGTGGTGTCCTGCAAACAATGTGGGCTACATTGATAACTGGGGAACATTTTGGGGAAAACCTGGTCTGATCTGGAGAGATGGCATCCATCCCATTTTGGATGGAGACCTCTTCTTTCTAGGAATCTGTACAGATTTATTAGTCCTCCAAAACACGGACAACCCAGTGTCCAGACCAGGAAGCAGAGTCGTAGTTTAACTCACCTCTCTGCAGCTTCTGTAATGTTACCCACCCAGTACCCCACTGAGACAGTGTCTTGCCCACGGCCAAAATCAAATGGATTAAAAGTTAACCCAACAAAAGCAAATCATGAAAATCTCATAAAGACATATACATATAAACTGTGGTTTATTGAACATAAGATCTCTCTTCTCAAATACTTTGTTAGTAAATGACTTGATTTGTCATAATCAAATTAATTTGTTTTGTCTCACAGAAAGAGGATTATGTCAGTATAAATCAAATCAAACTTTATTTATAAAGCACTTTTTATACAAGAAAAAAATGAGTCCGCTCCTTTCGATTATTTCAATTTTCACACACCTAGAAGTACTGGGTGAGTTGCAACCATTTTTCATTCTGATTTACTAATTAATCCCAGACCAATTAATAGCTACAGTTCTTGTAAACGTCTAACCCTTAGTTTTTCTCATCCGAATTGCAAAACATTAAGACCATTTTTGTTTGTGGTTTTGTATCGTCCACCAGGCCCTTACTCTCACTTCTTAGATCAGATCTCCATTTTTTTATCTGAATTAGTATTAAATATTGATAGGGTCATTATAGTGGGGGACTTCAATATTCATGTGGATACTGAAAGTGATAGCCTAAATGCAGCCTTCAATGCTATCTTAGACTAAATTGGCTTTAATCAAAAAAATTCAGGGACCCACCCACTCGGGTAAACACACTGTGGATGTTGTACTGACATACAGCATTGAGTGTGATGAAATAAAAGTCCTACATAACCCGGTCCTAGGGTTGCCAACCGTCCCGTAAAAAACAGAATCTTGTATTCAGAGAAAATATTACACGTTCCGTATTGTGGTGAGAAGGAACGCGATTTGTCCCGTATTTCAGCTAGAATCAAAAAAAGACACAAAGCTGGAGTTATTCTGTGTCTTTACGCTGTGCAGCTGCCTTGTCTTATCTCATTCTCTCGCCTCCCACTCCTGTTCCTCCTTCAATCATGAAACTGATCAATGATCAGCTGATTGGCTTTTCTGTCCCAGTCCCGTCTCTGCTTGTTTATTGCCCACTTTGCCCTAGAAAGAGGAAACCAGCGGATGTCGCGCTAAACACTAGCACGTTTAAGCTTGATGACCTGTTTTTAGAACTGATTTAATATGACTTTCTAGTATCAGCTGATGTTTGCTGGAGCCACAGCTGTAAAAGCTGCTGGTCATGATATCGGTTTAGATATGTAGTGAGATGGAAACATGAAGATGAAACCAGGAGACATTCTTACTGAATCATCAGAGCGGAACAGCTGATGGAGAAACAGGTTTACCTTTTAGGTGACATGAATGAGTTGAAGGGAAGTTATAAACTGTTTCTAAGAGACAAATAACACCAGGATCCTTTTCTATGTAGCTGACAGCTGGTAACTGTGCAGGGGTGGCTCTAGCAAAGTTTTGCCCGGGGGGGAAGGTAGGGCATTAACAGGAAAAGGTGGCAACAAATACATACTTTTCTTTCTTATTCTCATTTAAAATGTCTAGCTTTTAATAAATAAGTATCTGAATCTTACAACCAATTGGATATAGTGGTCATAAATCCTTTATCTGTCATGTTTCGTTTCTTTGGACTCTAGTGCGGACACACAAACGACCAGCAGAAACAGGAGGTTAGATATAAGCAAATGATTTATTGTTTGATCCACAGGAAAGGAACGACTGGAGATAATCCACAGAGCTCAGGGTATGGTACTCGGAACGGAACTTGGGAGGGAGGCAGCCACTGAAGGTGAGAGGAGATGAAGGTGAGTGGGTTACCATGTACCAGAGGTGAAACAGGAATGGAATCTTGGCTTACTTGGACGATAGTCCTCAGCTCGGGGGGGAGAGTTGTGGTGTGTCCAGGGTAACTCCGTCCACGTTGTTCCGATCCCCAAGGTGGTCGAGGATGGACTGACAGAAGAGGGCTTGGTCGAGCTCGGAGCAGTGCAGCAGGAGAGCAACAGGAGGATCAAGGGAAGCAGGCGCCGCAGGCTGAGATCGGATCACAAAAGACCCGATGGGAACTAATCTGGAAGGCGATCGGCTGCTGGCAGAAGAGAAACACAGGGTGAGATTAACGGTGGAATCACAGAATTCCTAGGGCTTGAGCAAAGCTTGTTACCCATCCAACAAAGCTAACGATCTGGCGTCTGCCTCCAGTCAGCGTTCCCATTTTAACTGCCGCTCCTTGATTGCCTTAACTGCGATCAGCTGGGAGATGGCAACAAGCTGCGCCCTCTGTGGAGAAACAGGTGAGAGAACACCAAACACACACACACCCTGACATTATTGTATATTGTAAATATTAAGACTAATACAGTACACATCCTAGTAAGCTATAGTACATTTTCCTTTGGGAAGGTACCATCTGTGCAGTCTGCAATTCTGTTAAAGAAATATGTTGAAATTATTTAATTATAGAAAATAATTGATTTCTGTGCATTGGTTTTACAAGTGCATAAAATTAAAGTCGATTAAGCATCATGAGGCAGAGGGTGGGGGGTGGTTCCTTATTTTTTCTTCTGGTAGTTGGCAACCTTAGTCGGTCCTGTCTGACAACTTCTTGATAAGTTTTTAAATTACTTTAACTGATCTTAAACCTTAAAGAAAATGTTATTATAGTAGAGCTTTATCAGACAAGGCTGCAACAATTTTTAAATAATCTGTTCCATTCTTACTTTCCTCAGTGTCTCAGAGTATCACAGTGGATGAGAGCAATTCTATCTCTAACCCTTCAGAAATTGATGGTCTGGTTCAAAGCGTTACTTCCTCATTGCGTTTGGCATTAGATAGTGTAGCCCCCTTAAAAAAGAAAGTGGCTAGCCATAGGAGGCTGACTCCTTGGTTTAATGCAGAGCTGCGTACTTTAAAGCAGAATACTTAGAAATTGGCGCTATACACATCTAGATTATTCCCATTTGAACTGGATACCTACAGCCCCATAAAAAGACCCTTGAAAAAGCTAGAACAGCAATAAAAATATAACTGAAAAATGAAAATCAACCCCTTTTTCTCTCTGCTGTACCTGGGATGAGACCCTGCTAAATTTTCATGGAACTACCATGGAGGAACACAAGAGAGTAGTTACAGAAAAAAAAATACATCAGAAAACCTAATTCACAAGGTGATGTAAGTGTAATCGTCATACATCTGCAATTCAATGACTCATATAGCTCGAGATCGTCAAGCATGTCCGTGTCACATCCATCGTCCCCATCCCCTTCATCTCGTCTTTCGGCGTCTGCATCAGGTTTGTTCAAATCTGTCGACCCAGCCAGAGATTTTGCTAACATCTGATGTGTAAAAGCTCTGTCAAACACTCTGATCACCAGACCTCTAATGCATGGAATGACACAATAACCACACACAGAGAAAACTGCAAATGCTGTAATACAAGCCCCAAGCACAGAAATAGCTAGTGATTTCCACTCACCCAATACAGAATCCAACCAATCGCTCAGACCTCCTAGATTAGTGTTTACACCACCATTCTTAGCAAGGCCCTCTTTCATGACTCTCAGGCCTTCTAAGGCTCTTGATACACTACCATTAGTATCTGTGTTTCTGGGGATTTAGGTGACACAAATCGATCAAAATTGACTCAACCTCTGCTAGAATCTGATTCCTAGGTTTGAATTCATCTGGGACCAATTGGTCCACCAATCACGTCAAGGTAAACCTGCTCATCAAAGCTGCCTGGAACAGGTGCTTCTCTCCTAGACCTGTGATGTGAGAAAACTGCACTTTCCTGGAATGGATCAATTGCAATCGAGACAAAATAAGTTAACATCACTTGAGCACACATACCTTCCCAATTGGGTGGAAGAATGGATCTCAGCTTGCTGTCGCCACAAACCCAGTAAAGGTCTGGTCCCGTCCGTTCCTGTTTCAAAATCCATCTACGTAGGTGAAGCATAGAAGAACAGGTCCAGTAATCAACAGTTGTATCATCTCTAAGTTTCTCAGATTTCCAGCACTCAGAAAAAGAATCCCCTTTATCATTAAAGTTAAATATTTTAGAACATTTTCCTGAAAATGTACCCATGTCAACCTGTTCTCCTGATCTTGTCACATTATAACAAACAAAAGATGCATCTGGAGCTGGCTCTAAAAGGTTAATTAACCCAGATGCTTCAACCACTTTATCCAATCCACACGGCTTACCTCAGCCTTTATTCAAGCCTGCTGCTACAGTTTAAAATGCAATGCAAGGCACACACACTACACTTCCTACCTTCAAGGGTGAAATTAATTTTTGGAGCCTGCACTGAAACCTACTGGGCACGATTACTCCCAGGAGTCTCACAGTAACTCACACATTGATCCAATTTTTCCTCTAACGGTATGGAGACATAATACTTTGGAAGAGCTGTTCCCATGCAAACAACACACGATTTATTCGACACTGACCTAGCTGAATGCAAACTGATACCACAAATTCCCTTGAACCCATCCTTCTCGGAGGATATTAGAAGCGACAGATCTCTCATGAATCCTGGTTGAGGTGACCGCTCGTCCCTGATGCAGAGTTCAATAAAAGCCCCCTAATAAAACACGAAACACAAACAGCATTAATGTCTCAGTCATTTTTGCTCTGGAGCCCCAGAGCTTCATAGAATGTGTCATCATTTTTCTTTTCTTTTCTTCACGTGGGATCACTAGATAAATAGAAAGTGTCTATTCCTCTGATTTTGAATTCTTCTTTGAGTCTACTTCTCTCAGTCCTTTGCCTCAGTGGTGGTGGGCTTGTCCAGAATTGGTCCTGTCAGCCTCTTGCAGTGACTGGCGTGCACCCAGGTTGCTCTCTCAGCGACCTTTACTGCAGTGTAGGTCACAAGCAGAAGTTGGAACGGACCCTGCCAGGCTTTGACTTCCAATGTCGTCGTCTGAATTCTTTAATAAGAACAAAATCGCCTGGCCGAATAGGCATGGCAAGTTTGTTTGTATAGCCCAATTCATGTTACAAGACAATTCAAAGTGCTTTACATAAAACATCAAAAGCATTACAGCAGGGTGCAGAAAAAGCAAAAGTACAGGAATAAAAACCATGTATTAAAATACAAATTTTTTTTTTTTAAGAATCTTAAAAGAAGCCGTGCAGATTTAAAACTTAGAATAGAAACCTAATCAAAAGCAGCTGAGAACAGGTGGGTCTTTAACCTGGATTTAAATAAACTGAGTGTTTCAGCTGATCTCCATGTCTCCCGACGACACACGGCCAATGGATGTACTTTTTAACTGCATTTTAGACATCAAATCCTGGATGGCAGAAAATTTTCTCCTGCTCAACCAGGACAAAACTGAAGTTTTAGTCATCGGTCCTGAGGCTCAGAGAGAGAAGCTTTTACCAAAACTACAATCACTGTCTTTTAATCCTTCTTTACAAGTGAAGAACCTGGGCATGATTTTTGACTCTGAGCTGACTTTTATCCCTCACATTAAAAATATCACAAAAATAGGTTTTTATCACCTTAAGAACATCGCCACAGTCCGCCCCATTCTCTCTCGGGCCAACACGGAGACGCTGATGCATGCTTTTATCACCAGTAGGATTGATTACTGTAATGCCCTGCTTTCTGGTCTTCTCAGAAAGAGTATATCAGGTTTACAACTCCTACAAAATTCAGCAGCACGTGTCCTGACAAAGACCAGGAGACGGGAACACATTACACCTATCTTAGAATCACTGCATTGGGTCCCCGTGTGTCTTAGGATCAATTTTAAGGTTCTTTTAATGGTTTTTAAGTGTCTTAATGGTCTTGGGCCTTCTTATCTATCAGAGCTGTTTTTACCATATAAACCTTAGCGGTCTCTGCGCTCCTCTGGCAGCCGTCTACTTGTCATCCCAAAAGTCAGGACACACACTCATGGTGAGGCGTCTTTCTATTATTATGGCCCTCACCTCTGGAACAGGCTGCCTGAGGACTTTAGGGTTGCAGAGAACGTTCATGTTTTTAAAAGTAGGCAAGGCAAGGCAAGGCAATTTTATTTGTATAGCACACTTTCAACAGCAGGGTAATTCAAGGTGCTTCACATGATTTGGTGATTTAAAAGAAACACATAAAGGAAACACACATTACACATGATACACAATAAAGCAAGAGAAAAAAAAAAAAAAAGCAAGTGAGCATGAACACATTTCATACATATAACATCAAGCATTTACTCAAAGGCAATTCTAAACAGATGGGTTTTTAGTCTCGATTTAAAGCAGTTCAGAGTTTCAGCGGCTCTACACTCGTCAGGAGGTCCGTTCCAGATAAGGGGAGAATAGAAACTGAAAGCTGCTTCTCCATGTTTAGTTCTGAGTCTAGGGATGTTTAGTAGGCTAGAGTTGGAGGACCTGAGTGGTCTTGGTGGTTGGTACCATGACAACAGGTCTTCAACATATTTTGGTGCTAAGCCATGTAATGATTTATAAACTAGTAAAAGTATTTTAAAGTCTATTCTCTGAGCTACAGGGAGCCAGGGTAAGGACTTTAGAACTGGGGTGATGTGCTCTACTTTCCTGGTTCTAGTGAGGACGCGAGCGGCAGCGTTCTGGATCAGCTGCAGCTGTCTGATTGACTTTTTAGGCAGACCTGTGAAGATGCTGTTGCAGTAATCAATCCGACTAAAGATAAACGCATGGATGAGTTTTTCTAGGTCGTGTTGCAAAATCAGTCCTTTAATCCTAGAGATGTTCTTCAGGTGATAGAACGCTGACCTTGTTATTGCCTTTATGTGACCCTGGAGGTTCAGGTCTGAGTCCATTACTACACCTAGGTTACGAACCTGATCAGTAGTTTCTAGCTGTATTAATTGAAGCTGTGTGCTGACTCTTGATCGTTCCTCCTTGGGTCCAAAAATAATCACTTCAGTTTTGTTTCTATTCAGCTGGAGAAAGTTATGGCACATCCATCCATTTATTTGGTCAATGCATTGATTTAGGGTTTGAATGGGTTCAGAGTCACCTGGTGACATTGTAATGTAGAGCTGAGTGTCATCTGCGTAGTTATGGTAGCTAATGTTTTTGGTCGCTATAATCTTGCCTAGTGGGAGCATGTAGATATTAAATAAGAGGGGCCCCAGGATGGAGCCCTGGGGCACCCCACAGAGACAGAGACAGAGAGCAACTGCTCCTCCTTCAGCAGACAGCGAGACAGGAAGGGAGATGATACTCACCCTTCCTGTCTCAAGACTCACCTTTTTAACCTTTTTAGCCTAGCTTTTAATTAACTGATTACTATTTACTGCCTGTTATTTGCTTTTCATGCTTTTATTGATCAGTGTTTTACTACTTGGTCTTGTACTTATCTCTTTAATTTAATTAATTTATTAATTTACCTACCTATCGATCTATTTATTTGTGTATTTTAACATGTTAGCCTGTTTTACACGGATAAAAAAAAAACAAAAAAAAACAGACATCGTTCCAGTGTTTCCTCTATGGGAGCCCTCTGCCCTGGGAGCCGTGGTCGGCTGTAGCTGCCTGGGTGCTCTCCAGGGGGTGCTTGGGTGGAGGTCACAATCCTGGCCTTCCCTCCTCTGGACGCCCTGGGTCGGTGCATCGGCTGCTGCTGTTGACCCGCTGCTGCTGGGGCAGATGGCTCCCTTGATGATGTTTCCTTACCCAACCTGGCACATCTGTACTCGGCCCAGTGTCCATCCTACTTTCTATTTTAATCTCCTTTTAATGTTGCTCTTTAATGTGTCTGCACATGGTGATAGGATTGGGGGGAGGGTAGTATAATTGTGTTTAAATTTGTGGGGGGGGTGGTTTATTCTGTAAAGCACTTTGAATTGCATTTTTTGTATGAAAAGCGCTCTATAAATAAAGTTTATTATTATTATTATCTGAGGCTTTCAGGGAGTTTGTTCCAGACATGTGGAGCATAGAAGCTGAACACAGCTTCTCCATGTCTGGTTCTGACTCTGGGAACTGATAAAAGAGCAGATCCAGATGACCTGAGGGGTCGAGTAGGTTCATACTGGGTCAGGAGATCACCGATGTATTTTGGTCCTAAACCATTCTGAGCTTTATATACCAGCAGCAGAACTTTGAAGTCTATCCTCTGACAGACAGGCAGCCAGTGTAAAGACCTCAGAGCTGGACTGGTTTTAGTGAGAACTCGAGCAGCAGAGTTCTGGATGACCTGCAGTTTCCTAATTGATTCTTTAGGTAGACCTGTAAAGACACTGTTACAATAATCATGCCGACTAAAGATGAATGCATGGACTAGTTTTTCCAGGTCCTGCTAAGACATCAGATCTTTTATCCTTGAGATATTCTTAAGGTGATAGTAGGCTGATTTTGTGATTGCCTTAATGTGTTTTTCAAAATTTAGGTCTGAGTCCATCACTATACCCAGATTTCTGACGTGGTTGGTGGTTTTTAGTTGTATGGACTGAAGCCTTGTGGTGACCATCAATCTTTTCTCTTTAGCTCCAAAGACAATTACCTCAGTTTTGTTTTTGTTCAACTGCAGAAAATTGTGGCACATCCAGTCATTAATTCCCTCAATGCATTTGCCAAGAGCCTGTACAGGCCCTTGGTCTTCTGGTGACATTCTAATATATATCTGTGTGTCATCTGCGTAGCTATGGTAATTTATATTGTTGTTATTTATTACCTGTGCCAGTGGGAGCATATAGATGTTAAACAGAAGAGGTCCCAGGATGGAACCCTGGGAAACCCCACATGTAATTCCCGTCTGCTCAGATGTAAAGTTACTTATTGACACAAAGTACTTCCGGTTCTCTAAGTACGTTTTGAACCAGTTTAGTACAGTGCCAGAGAGACTGACCCAGTTCTCCAGTCGTTTGAGTAAAATAATGTGGTCAACTGTATCAAATGCAGCACTGAGATCCAGTAAAACTAACTGACATTTTTCCACTGTCAGTATTCAAACGGATGTCATTGATGACTGGTCAGAGCAGTCTCAGTGCTTCGAAGCTTCCCATGAGTGAGGGCAGAAGAAGTCCCCCCCCCTCTGCACTCAGCTTTGTTTGGTCTTCCTTTTGAGATAAGTCTTTGTGTATCTCCTTTTTGGCTCAAAGCACAGAGGGATGACGCAGGAAGTAGAAAATATTGGAGGTAAACAGTCTTACACCTGACCTGTTCAAACTAAATCCATTTGCCTTTAAAAGATGTCTACGCTCCCAAAAAATCTGAAAGTTGTTAATAAATTGCAGTTTGTTGTCAGCACATGCAGATAAAATCCACTTATTTAATGCCAAAAGACGGCTAAATCTTTATTCTCCTCCTCTGATGGGTGGTAAAGGTCCACTGATGAATACTGCTGCATCCAATGAGCTCACGGTGTTCAATAATCCAGCGAAGTCCCGTTTCAGAACCTCAGATTGTTGCTTGGACACATCATTCGACCCTGTGTGGAGAACGATGTTTTTCACTGTTGGATATTTAGTCACAGTTTTTAGAATACTCTTCTGCGTGTCACTGACCATATCCTTTGGAAAGCAGAGGACTTTGATGTTCTTTCCACACATCCACTGAACGTCCTTTACAGAGGAATCACCTACAATCAGAGTTTCAGGCCCAGTCTTTTGCTTTCTCTGTGGCCTCTCACTCTCTGACAGGTTATCAGTCCTCATCTCGCTGCCTTGGGGTGGATGGTCGTCAGATAAAGACCCTGGGTTCTCCAACAGTGGAGCAAATCTGTTCTGCAGCTTCACATTCGGTTGTTTTGAAAGTTTGGGGCTAACTTTCCCATTTGCAGCTGTTCTGTCCCGTGTCATCTCATGTACGGGAGTAGAAGAAGCCCTCTCTCTTGTAGGGAGTGCAGGCCAGTCGGTCTTATCACAGATTTCCGGTCGCTGTGTCCAGCCTGCACTACGTCCTCCCGTTTCCCAGAGACATGATTTAGTTTTTGGCTTAGCACCAAGACAGTTCCAGGGAGGATTATCAGTCGGTGATTTAATGTAATGAGCAGAGGCTCCCTCTTTCTTGGTCGTGTTATCTCTGCCTCTTAGCCGTGTGTTAGCTTCCTCATTTCCACTGTTTTGAAAGAGTGATAAGGTTGTTTCATTTCCACACAATCCATTTACCTCCATATTAACTTCTATCCATTGAACTTTCCTCTCCAGTGCTGTTATCTTTTGTAGAAGGTCCTGGTAGTCCATTGTGGAGACGGAAGGCATCTTGTTGCTGTAGCTTAGCGTTAGCACCCGTACGAACTATATCTAGCTTTAGCTGAATGCTAAGTACTTAGATGCTGTAGATCAGGCTTCAGCTATGTGTAGGCCACGCACACAGAGCGCTGAAGATAAAAGATCTATGAAATATTGCCGTTACTACTAAAAAAGGTTTTTCCCATAAATGTATATGTATTCAAAAGACCTGCAGGTCGGATCATAAGGGGGAAAAAATATAAATAAGCAGAAAAATGCAATCAGAAGGGAGAGCAAAGTAGCAAAGCAGCGTAATTGTTTTATCAGTGGGTTCAATCCCATTGCTGGAGCTCTGCCAAAAAGAATCTCAAAAGGACTAAGGTTATTCTTTGCCCGTTTTCTCATTCTCATGTAAAACAGAGCTAAGGGCAAAACTCTGGTCCATGCCAGACCTGTTTCTTCACAACATTTAATAAGTTTGAATTTTAATGTTCCATTTTCTCTCTCAACTGCTCCCCCCGGCTGTTGGTGATAGGAACAATGTTGTGAACCAATGTGTAGCAACCAGATCAAACATACCACTTTTGGAACAATGATCCAGCCCATGGCTGAACTTAGCAAAAACTGGAAAGAAATGTCTAGGAAGACATGGTTTGTTTTCACCAGAGAACCATACCCCTCATTCTTCTTACAACCTGCCTTCTTCCAGGCTGAAATCTCAGATGAGGTGGCAAAACTTTGCACAGCAACCACATCAGTCTGGTTGATCACCTAGTTGTGTCATATCAACACATGTAGTTGTCAGAGGCTGTAGAGCGGCTCTTTTGGCGGCTAAATCAGCTCTGGCATTTCCCAAGGAAACAGTGCCCCCTCAGAGGAGTGAGCTGCACATTTTATAACGGCAGTCTTGGAGGGCAACAGAATTGCCACCAGAAGAGCAGCGACCTGGGGTTCATTCAAAATGGGTTTACCATCAGACTTGAGGAATCTGCTGTGCTTCCAGTGCACCCTGAAATGATGCACAATACCGACAGCATAGCTGCTGTCTGAGCATATGTTAACTGCCTTGTCCTTCCCCAGCTCACAGGCCCTCATTAAAGCCTTTAACTCTGCAGTCTGCCCCGAGAAATTAGACGGGAGGCTTCCTGCAGATAGAGTACAATGATTAGAGCAAACAGCAAACCCCACCCGATTTTTTCCCATCGGGTCTCTGAAGGCTGACCCATCCACATAAAGTATCAAGTCAGGGTTCTGCAGGGGTGTGTCAGTCAAGTCAGGTCGTGGCGTACACAGTACCTCTAATTCTGCCTGGCAGTCATGGGGTTCCCCGTCATCGTCCGTAGGCAGCAAACTGGCAGCATTTAGTCCCGTACACCTTCTCACTGTTATATTCGACAAATTTAACAGAGTTGAAGAATACCTTAACCATCTTGCTGCAGACAGGTGTGACGTTCTCTGTTCCAATAAAATAATTGCAACGTTATGTGGAATGACAGAATAATACACAGGTTCGGCGAACTGGCGGCACGAGGAATTATTGATTGATTGGTCCCTTTCAAATCTAACACGAAACACCATTCTTCACCTGTTTCTCTGACTTTCTTTATTGGAAATAACAGACACTGGACCGGGGAATATGTGCATCCGATAATTATCCCAGATTTTAACAGAGCATCAAACACTGGTTTTATTCCACGAACTCCTTCAGCCTTTAACGGGTACGGGTGTTGAACGGGACGAAAGGATGATTTTGGTGTGATTTTGACAGGATTACAACCCTTAATTAAACCCATATCATATGAATTTTTTGCCCACAAGTCAGATGAGATCTGCTGTAGGGGGAGGGGTATTGAGGGGTTCATTTCTGCCTTTTTTCTGCTGTTTTTTCATGTAGAAATGCGTGTGACAGCATCTCCTCAGAGTCATCAGTTAAATGACCTACTCTGGTGACCTGGATTGTGCACTGAAATGGGCGTTTAAAAAGGTGCGCAGATTTTGAATGAAAGACGGAGGTGTTGCGCTGCATTTGTTCCCAATCAGAAACTGACTGAGCTCGGTGAACAAGTTTTGCCACAATTTCCCATTTCGCCCCAGCCGGTTTAGAGAGAGAAATGTATGGATTTTTGTGAAATCGGTAAAGTGTTTGCTGTTCAGATGGTTGTAGTTCCGTATTTTTCAGAACAGACTGCGTTGCTCTGGAGTCAATCATGAACTCCACAGATGATCCTCAAATATTTAGAGACAGAATAGGTAAGGCCTTGTATGCTGAAGTGAGATGAGCATACGTACCAGTTGGTGTTGTTTGTTGTTTCTCTAAATGTTCAATGGCTTCTGTAATCAAGTTGCGAGGGTTAGTTTTATTAGAGCAAAAAGCAGATTCTTCCTTGCAAAGAGCAGAATTTTCATTGTCAACAAGTTTTTTATCACAAAAAACAGTTTGTTTATCTCTTTCAATGTGATTGGATGTGTCTGTGTGTGTTTTTGTGTATGTCAGACCTGCAGATCCATCGGTTGGCAAAATGGAGAATTCTCCTTTCTGTTCATTACTGGAACATCAGCTAGCCCAGCTGGTGTGGTGACGGCCTCTCCGTGTGGGAGCTGGAGCCTGCCCACATTGGTCTTGAAAATGTCCACGTCTCCCGCAGCGATAGCAACGGTCATTGTCCTCTGGTGAAACTCTGCGGTAATCAGCTGACTGCGGACGACTGTGGTGTTGCACTCTGTGTCTTTGTCCACCTCTGAAATGGCGTTGGCCTTTCATCCTGTGACCGTTTGTCACGGCTGTGTACATTGTTAAAGCCGCATTATGCAAATCACTTTCTATTTTTGTCTTTAAGTCATTTTCTCTCCTCTTCACGAGTCTCTCAGAATGCAAAACATATTCGCGCAGTTCATAATAGTTCATTCCTTGGTACAATCCAATATATTTATCAATTGCCT
Source organism: Valencia hispanica (assembly GCA_963556495.2). Classification (NCBI taxonomy): domain Eukaryota; kingdom Metazoa; phylum Chordata; class Actinopteri; order Cyprinodontiformes; family Valenciidae; genus Valencia; species Valencia hispanica. The sequence goes on from OY747709.1 coordinate 1,107,541, forward strand.
AGGTCCAAAGTTCTGGAAGCATCTGTGCCAGAATTCGATCGCAAAGCATCGATTCCCAGATCAAACATTTCCTTTGGCTTTGTCAGTCCCCTGTGTTTCTCAAATGCTTCCTCCAATCTGTGGAGAAAGTCATCCGGGGCCTCGTCCGGCCTTTGCTTTACAGCATTTAAAACAGTTACATTTGGCTTGGTGCGAAACTCTTTATCAATTGCTTTACACAGTTTCATGATAGCCACATAATACTCAGCATTTGCTCCTCTTTCCTTAGCTGATGGCCCTTCATCTGATGGTATCTCTTTCATGGGGATATTAGGGTCAGGTAAGCTATCAGCTAATTTGCTAGCATCTGCAGCTTTCAATTTCTTCTTTAGTACTCACCTGATTTCTGCTCCCGTGGGGCGGAAAGACAAAAAAAATTCCTCCAGCTCCCCAGCGAAGACTTTCCCGTTCCCCACGACTTCAGGGAGGTGCCCGATAGCGTCCTATGTGTCTCCGTCGGTCCACAGCCGAAAAACCATCGTCGGCCAGCTATTTCCTGCCACTTCCAACATGGGAGCCGACAAGACATAGTTAGAAGCTGGGGTTAAGCTTACCTCAGCAAGATTTTGCTCCACTGCTTTTCTGCTGTCTTTTCCTCTCGTTCTGGAGGACAGGGGCGGAGAGCAAGATGGCAGCTTGGTAACAAATTGATTTGATGTGCGGTACTCTGGATTGGTGGGCTGTTGCGCTGGGTCATCGGCGATTGGTGAATCAGGCTGTCGCTCTGGTTTGGGCTCTGCCTTTTTTGACGTTCCCACGCGTGCCTCTGGTTGTCCCTGCTGCCCATCATCTTTTTGACCCACCTCTGCTTGCTTGGGATTGGCTGCTTCTCCCTTCACTTCTTTCGTAGCCGTCGTTGATTGGTGCGTTGGTGGAGCACAGTCCAGATCCGGATCAAGCTTCGTCATGGAGAGCGCTTGTAGATCTCCAATCATCTCCTCGTCTGAAACATAGGAAGGAGGTCAAGGCAGATTTTGTATAGATCTAACCGTCCCAGGACATGAAGGTCTGACATGTTCATTTGTTGATTTTTATCAACAAATATTTATTTTTATTGTGTTTACATGTGGAGCGATCAGGTTTTAAAGACGTATTATCAGTTCTGCCAGTCACATTGCCAGAATTGTCTGTTCCTCCACCTAAATTTGTAAAACCGGCTTTTTGCTCGCAGCATCTTGCTTCATTCATCCAGGTCTCCCAACAACGTTTAAGCTTTTTATAGTCCATACCCCGCACAAACAGTGTTTTTAAGTCGTTCCCATTCTAGGTCTATTTTTTTCCCAATATGTTCGAGTTCAGACACGTGTAAACTGCCCCAGATAGGGAAGTTCCACTCAGATATCCAGAAATGTACATTGTCCAGAATTTCTGTCCCGTACTTTTCAGCCATTAAACGACATATCTTGCTGTCTGAAGGAGAAGAACTTGAGTTTACAGACCCCATTTTTATGCGCTGCTATTTTATTATATCTTTAAACTGTAGGAACACTTTCTTTTTCGGCGAAAAAAAAAGCTAAAAACTCACCCGCTGGTTAATTACTTGAGATTAATTAAACAGCCCCAGTTTGTTTAGAGAACCAAAACAGTCGGCAGTCTTTCTTGTTATCAAAGCACAGAAAAACACTTATTTATACTCTTTTTCAAAGCGAAAGTATATGAAAATGCTACCTCTTTTTTTTTTTTTCAACAGACTAATTATTTTTATGGAAAGAAGGCTGGGGGCTGCTCCTCTCCGGATCTGTTGTGACTTCTTGGTGGCTCTCCTCCAGTCTCGCTGGAATCCACGTTAGGTGCCAAATTGTTATCAAAGTTCTTTAATAAAAGAGATGAGAGAGATTCCTTCAGATACTCTGAGGTTTTAACCTCTTAAGCCCCAGGGTCTCTCTAGGGTCTCTCCAAGCTCCTAGCTCGAATAGGACATGCCCAACATTAATTTAGTTTTTCTGTGCAAAAACAAACTCTGTATAAACAATCTTGGTATCAAAATGAAGCCAATGCTTGTGAGATTTAATCAGAGGTATAATAATTACAGGATATGTTACTGTGCCAAAGTAATTGTGGCTTGAACATAGACAAATTACAAGATTCTTTAGTCACGCCAAAATATTTTTCTCATATTACAGTATATACACCATTCAAAATATGCTCCAGTAGAATATAAACTGCAGATAATCATAAACCAACATGTGTAGATTACCTGTACCAAGATTCATGTTGATGAAGTGAAGTGGAGCAAAGTTACCGAGGCTTTAGTGAAAAAATAGCTAGATTTTTGGAATTTGGCACAGTTTGGCACATTTCGGCACAATTTGGCACAAACAGTGAAAGTTTCCAATTCTCAGTTCCTGATCTACTGATTGCATTCAAGTTCAATTATATGCCTGAAAACAAAGTGTTTTTTTATATTTTTTGGTAAAATATTCAACATATTTATCACCCTATTTAAATAACACTATAACAGAGTTAGGCTTGACTCCAACTGAAGAACATTTATTCAAATTCCAAATACAACAAAATTGTTAAATATACAAATGAAATGGATAACAAAACTGTTCACAACCCCCTCCTCTTATCAATGCAAATGTTCTTATATGGATGGTAATGTGCTTTGCATGCAATAACGATATGATCGTAGAGTGGCCTGATTTTGCACAGACGACTGTAATCAGGGGTGGTTTGTGTTTCTTTTCATTGACCTCATTCACAAACCTGAGATGCAATGACCACAAGATTGCCTCAAACTGGTTTCTCTGCATAGTTTTACAGGATAATTTAAAATTATATGGCCACTCACCCAGCAGTCAGCCACAACTTCTGTGTAAATAATGATGGATAGGAAAACATATGTCCGTTACAGTGAGTGGAGTCCAAAGGAACTTTCTGCCAGCCTCTTTCCTTTTTGTAGCATTGGTATTGTCGATAATTGTCCAAATTACAGATGAACTGAAGAAGAGCTGGAAGAGAGAGAGGGGAGACCATGCTGCTGCTTGGTCAGATGTATGTAGGCCCGGTGGCCTCGTGAGCATGAACCTAAAAGACTCAGGAGTGCTGTCCTCCTCATGTCTGTGGCATCTTCACCCACTTGGAGTGTCAGCAGACCTCTTTGGACAGCTGTTGCCTTAGCTTAGTTGAAGGCCTTGGAGGTATTTAGTCTTCATCCTCACTAAAACAAGATAACAGAAACATAGAGAAATTATAAATATATACATACACATCTACATACAAAATGTCTACACATATATAAATAAATAAATACCTTTCAGGCAGCTGTGTCTCTCTGTATGAAGTTCCAGCAGTCTGCTTGAGCATGGTGAAGCGTTGATGAGTAAGCTAAGGATGAATGCCGAGGTGACTAAAAGAATATTATGACAGAAAAAGAGTTAGAAAAAAATTAAATATTATTACACACATCTCTGTACACATATCTACACAAATATCCACACATAAATTCAAATCTCTTTCTCTCGCATATATACACACACATATATACACACACACATATACATACACACACACATATATACACACACACACATATATATATACACACACACACACACACATATATACACATACACATATATACACATGTACATACACACACAAACATATATATATATACACATACATACACACACACATACAGACATACACACATACAGACATTATATATATATATATATATATATATATATATATATATATATATATATATATATATATATATATATATATATATATATATATATATATATATACACCATAGACACACAGGCACTAGGAGATGTGAACAAAATAGTCACAAAAACTGTCTATATAAACATCTAAGAACACACACAAAAAAAACATTATATAAAATGGCTGCCAGAGCTATTAGCATTAGCTAGTTGGGACATAGCCTACCTTTTTTCCTCCGGTAAAATCAGGTTTTCCTCTTCTGATGACGAGTCCTCAACACAAACCTCCGATGAACTATCATTCCAAATAATCACCAGGGCTTCGTCAGTGATGATTCTCTTCTCTTGAAGCAGCATTTTCCGAACGCAAACAAAACAATCGAAGCTGAATCGTCACCTGCTCATCTGACCACCTGCGCGTAACTGCGTCACAGCGCTCGCCCCCGAGATAAACAATATATCTGTTTTTAGAATTACGCAGACCTGTAACTCCAGTTTCTATTGGCCGATTTGGATGATTGACATATGGTTAGAATCGTAAGATCCTATAGAATCACACTGACATCAGAACTTTGAAGCAGATTGGACAAAGCAAATGTTTATGTGGGGAAAGTTCACAGTGCGCATGTCAGACAAGGTTGAGCTTCCGCGAATCAAATGTAAAAAATAATGGCAAAGGATTACGTTTTTTTCACTTTTTCTTTTCTAAATACACACTGGATATTTTAGTTATTCTGGAAATACAGTCATATCACGGTGGATTATTCTTTTCAGCACGGAAAAAACAAAGGTAAGAAAAAATTTATGCTCTGTTTTTTCAAATGCTGTACGTATTTTTGGGCTTATTTTGCTGCTCATTTGCTGAAATTTGCACGTAGCGTGATGAGACTTGCAGCTTTAGAATCTGTGACATGCTGGCTTTCATGGAAGGCAAAGTTTGCTCGGTTCTGTTCGGCAGGGTGACCGACAGGTTCGGTTGAATGTGTTCATGTAAAAATCGCAAAATAGCACAACTGTTCCTTTAATTGCTTATTATTTTTTCTGGGTTTGGAGGTCACAGAAAATATTTATATGAGTCTTTAGCTGAGATTCTGAGGTTTATAATGATAGGACATGTTTAGCAATCAGTGACCACAGGTCAGCTAAATTCGGACATTTCCCCGCCCTTCCCTCACAGTGAACCGGCGGCGGGGCAATGGGGCTTAAGAGGTTAATACAGACTTGGTTGATCAAACAAGGAGGTACAGCAAGAAAGGAGAGAAAATATGCGATACTGACCTGCCTTCCAAAACAAGACACAGGATTATATAGGATCAGTAATCATGAGCCTATCACCTATGATATTACAAACAAACATTTCTCAGTCGGTAAGCATTTGACTCATTAGGCATAGAAGATTTGATATAAGAGCTTAACCCAAAGTCCTGTCAGTGGCACACACTTCCAATGGAGTTTGCGGACATTGTCACACAATTCAACGCAGTGAAAATGTGTTTTTTTCATGTGGAGGAAGTGTCAGAGTTCTGCCATTGACAGCCCGACCGAGGCCTGCCATTGACAGGATCGACCGACCGACCGACCGAGGCCTGCCATTGACAGACCGACCGTGGCCTGCCATTGACAGGACCGACCGACCGAGGTCTGCCATCGACAGGACCGACCAACTGAGGTCTGCCATTGACAGGACCGACCGACCGAGGCCTGCCATTGACAGCCCGACCGAGGCCTGCCATTGACAGGACCGACCGACCGAGGTCTGCCATTGACAGGACCGACCGACCGAGGCCTGCCATTGGCAGCATAGCTCCAGGGCTGCTGGACAAACAGTCTCCACAATCATGACCATATCGATCTTTTCGCTCCTTTGTTAAGACGTTGTGTGAACAAGAATATCACCAACCTGCTGGAGGTGTTTTCTTGACTGGGCTCCTGGCGACCACCATGAGAGACCATGTCCAATGGGCAACCCATGCTACGCAGTATAGAACCATACCGTCGATCTCGTGCCTCTGGTAAGGCAGGGAATGACACTTAGTCATCTTTTACGCATCTCGTGCCTCTGGTAAGGCAAGGGGCCGACACTTAGTACACTTAGGGAGCTCCGGGACATTCGGCACATATCGAATGGGACGTTTAGGGCGGCGCGACCATTTTTTTCAAAAAATCCCCCCGCCCGTGGAGGGTCATTAGTAGATTCATTTACCCAGGCTGGAGGCCTCTGCTTTTGGGTGAACCACTGCATTGTCCCTGGATATGGAGGGTCATTAGTGGCTTTATTTACCCAGACTGGAGGAGACTTATCTGGGCTAGAACCACATGTGGTGGTCACTCGTTCACATTTTGCTGTGCTGAACCACATATGATCCACTGTGTGCAGAATCTGTCCCTGAAATCCCTAATTTGCCAGGGACAAACGGAATACGTTTCCTAGAATGGGAACGTATTCCAAATGTCCCTGAAGTCCCTAATTTGCCAGGGACAAACGGAATACGTTTCCTAGAATGGGAGCGTATTCCAAATGTCCCTGAAGTCCCTAATTTGCCAGGGACAAACGGAATACGTTTCCTAGAATGGGAGCGTATTCCAAATGTCCCTGAAGTCCCAAATTTGCCAGGGACAAACGGAATACGATTCCTAGAAGGGGAGCGTATTCCAAATGTCCCGGAAGTCCCTAATTTGCCAGGGACAAACGGAATACGTTTCCTAGAATGGGAGCGTATTCCAAATGTCCCTGAAGTCCCTAATTTGCCAGGGACAAACGGCATACATTTCTTAGAATGGGACCACACTAGTGTTTGAATGGGCCATTTGGAGGACCTCCAGGTTAGGCCAAATGTCTGAGGGTTCACCCCAATACAGTAGCTTCTGGCCTGGGTTACTTGTTTTTCAAAAATACCCCTCCAGAGATCCAGGGGGAAGCACAGTGGTTTGTAGCCCAGAAATGGGACCTCAAACCCGGGTGTATGTTGTTCAAAATGCCCCTGTAGGAACCAGACATCCAAGGGGGACCACAGTGGATTTTAGTCCCGAAATGTGACCTCAGAGCTGGGTAAATGTAAAATCTAAATAGGGGCTTAATTTACCCAGGCTGGAGGTGACTTATCTGGGCTAGAACCACATGTGGTGCTCACTCTATCACATTTTGTCTTCCTTCCATCCAAGGAAACTCATGCCAAATGTCCCAGGCCAAATAAGTGACTTTGGGGACATTTAGAATACGCTCCCATTCCAGGAAATGTATGCTGATTGTCCTAGCAAAATAAGGGACTTTGGGGACATTTAGAATGAGGCCCCATCCAAGGAAACTCATTCCAAATATCCCTGGGTTTACCCCCAGGACAGTAACTTCTGGCCTGGGTACATACCTTATAAAATCCCCTCAATCCATCCTAATACTCCACAGGTCAAAAGGGGATCAAAGTACTCCAAATGGAACAATTGGGTGATATCCAGGTTAGGCCAACTGTCCCTGGCTTACCCCCAGGACTGTAGCTTCTGGCCTGGCTAAGACTTGTCAAAACCCCCCTCATCCATACCAGTATACCACAGGACAAAAGGGAAATACAAGTCTTCAAAACGGGACATAGGGGGGACATCCAGTGTAGCCCAAATGTCCCTGGCTTAACCCCAGAAAAGTTGGCTCTGGCCTGGGTAAGTCTTCTCCATAATCCCCTCATCCATCCCAGTATGCCACAGGACAAAAGGGAAATACAAGTCCTCAAAACGGGACATAAGGGGGACATCCAGTATAGCCCAAATGTCCCTGGCTTAACCCCAGGAAAATAGCCTCTGTCCTGGGTAAGCCACTGCCAGGAGGAAACACACTTGTAATTTGGTTTAAAATCATCATATAGAATGATATAAAATAATAATAATAATAATAATCTTGTATCAGAATTAGGGCAAGGCAAGGCAAGGCAAGGCAAGGCAATTTTATTTGTATAGCACACTTTCAACAGCAGGGTAATTCAAGGTGCTTTACATGATTTGGTGATTAAAAAAAACACATAAAAGAAACACACATTACACATGATACACAATAAAGCAAGAGAAAAATAAAAAAATTTTTAAAAAAGCAAGAGAGGGTACTGGTGCCTCTGGTAAGGCAACTCGTGCATCTGGTAAGGCAGCTCGTGCATCTGGTAAGGCAGCTCGTGCATCTGGTAAGGCAACTCGTGCATCTGGTAAGGCAGTACCCTAACTAAAGTGCACTGACAATTGGCCTACCTTTTATCCCTAATTTTGTCCCCCGAATGTCCCGTTGACGACACTTTGTATTTTTTTGGGAGATTTGAGGGACGCATCTTATATTTACCCCGGCAGCAAGCTTCACCCTGGGTAAAAGCACTGGCTGGCCCCTGGGTATGGAGGGTACTTAGTGGCTTCACTTACCCAGGTTTGAGGCCTCTATCCTGGGGTGAAAACACTAGCTGTCCCCTGGGTTTGGAGGGTACTTATTGGCTTCACTTACCCAGGTTTGAGGCCTCTATCCTGGGCTAAAAATCCCTGCATGGCCCCTGGATATGGAGGGTACTTAGTGGCTTCACTTACTCAGGTGTGAGGCCTCTAATCTGGGGTAAAAACACTGGCTGTCCCCTGGGTATGGAGGGTACATTTTGGCTTCACCTACCCAGGTTTGAGGCCTCTATCCTGGGGTAAAAATCACTGCATGGTCCCTGGGTATGGAGGGTACTTAGTGGCTCTATTTACACAGCCTGGAGGCCTCTGTTCTTGGCTAAAAACACTGTCTGGTCCCTGGATGTGGAGGGCCATTAGTAGCTCTATTTACCCAGCCTGGAGGCCTCTATTCTGGGCTAAAACTTACTGCACGGTCCCTGGGTATGGAGGGTACTTAGTGGCTTCACTTACCCAGGTTTGAGGCCTCTATCCTGGGGAGAAAACACTTGCTGTCTCCTGGGTATGGAGGGTACATTTTGGCTTCACCTACCCAGGTTTGAGGCCTCTATCCTGGGCAAAAAAATCACTGCATGGTCCCTGGGTATGGAGGGTACTTAGTGGCTTCACTTACCCAGGTTTGAGGCCTCTATCCTGGGCAAAAAAATCACTGCATGGTCCCTGGGTATGGAGGGTACTTAGTGGCTTCACTTACCCAGGTTTGAGGCCTCTAATCTGGGGTGAAAACACTGGCTGTCCCCTGGGTATGGAGGGTAAATTTTGGCTTCACCAACCCAGGTTTGAGGCCTCTATCCTGGTCTAAAACCTACTGCATGGTCCCTGGGTATGGAGGGTACTTAGTGGCGTCACCTACCCAGGTTTGAGGAGACTTTTCTGGGCGAAGGGAAAGTAATCCTGATGCAGTCAACTTTAAATTGGAATGTCTGATGGCTTGCCAAAATGTTGGAAATGTATGCCGATTGTCCCTGGCAAATTAGGGACTTCTGGGACTTTTGGAATACGTTCCCATTCTAGGAAACATATTCCGTTTGTCCCTGGCAAATTAGGGACTTCTGGCACTTTTGGAATACGCTCCCATTCTAGGAAATGTATTCAATTGTCCCTTGCGATCGATGCCCATCCCCCGCTTTCTGAGAAAAAAATCTACTAGTTAAGCTCATAACTCGGCCTGCGTTTGACCTAGAGAGCCGAGATTTCACGTGCACGACCCCGGGGTCCACACTGACAAAATAAGTTGAGTGAATGCGGATCGGACCGCGTTTGGGGTCGAAACGCGACCCCGAGGTGAAGGGTATTCCGAGTGTCCTTCTGGGACATTTGGGAAACCTCCTCCTCTTTTCACCCCTCTTTTCATTTATGATGCATTTTGAAAAATTTCAACACTTCTCAGTCCATGTCGGATGTGTCACGAGTCACCCCTGTCGATTCGGTTTGGATCGGTGCACGTTTAGTATTTTTAATTAATTAAAAGACACGCCGAAGTCCCTAGTTTTTGAAAAAAATCACACCAAAACGTTTTGGTTTATAACTTCCCACTCAAAGGTCGTAGGTCAACGAGATTTGGAGGACACACAGCCAGCGGGTCACGGTTTTAAAATCCAGCGTCATTTTCCCAGCAAAACATCCAGGAGAGATAATTGGTTCCCTTCAGATCTTGGACCGTGTAGGGTCTGAGAACTCATGAGCCTGAGAGGCTTCTGAGGGAAAAATGGTCAAAATGAGGGAAAAGAATTTCCGCTGGTGCTAGAGGTCTGGATTTTCAATATGACGTTCTAGGGGGCGGGAGGAACCTTTCTGAGGTGGTCCCGCCCTCCCAGGGTGCACGGGGGCCGAGAAACGGCCCTTCCCTTTGGAATACATTTGAATGGGAAATTTCCCCTCCAAAAACGAATGGGAGTATATACCCAAATGTCCCAGGTTCAAAACATCGTATTTCAAACGTTTTGAATCCTGCGAGGGCTGTGGGGCCCACGGAGACGGGAACCGGCGCATCCCGTTAATGATCCTTCCGCAGGTTCACCTACGGAAAGCTTGTTACGACTTTTACTTCCTCTAGATAGTCAAGTTTGATCCCGGCGAGGCCGATCCGAGGACCTCACTAAACCATCCAATCGGTAGTAGCGACGGGTGGTGTGTACAAAAGGCAGGGACTCAATCAACGCGAGCTTATGACCCGCGCTTACTGGGAATTCTTCGTTCATGGAAAATAATTGCAATCCCCAATCCCTATCACGAGTGGGGTTAAGCGGGTTACCCACGCCTCTCGGCGAAGGGTAGACACACGCTGATCCACTCAGTGTGGCGCGCGTTAGTGATGCGCGGGTCGGGTATTTTTCCAACCCGCGGGTCCCGCTTTTATGAAATTATTCGGCCCGCCCCAGCCCGCCCCGCACCACTGTATCTATTTTTACAACCCGCCCCGCACCGACGACCATTTAATAGACATACTAGGCACTGTAATTCAAATGAAAACAGCCTTTATTTCAGCCTGAAAGTGCTTGGAAACATCGCCGTGTAAACTGGCAACAACATATGATTATGAATATGAACGATAAATCAGGTCATATTAATAACAAGAATGATACACATTTTAAACATTTACAAAGCAGCGTTTGTAATCTAGGCTAAAAATTTTTTTTTATTTTAGATGTGTTTAGGGCAGGCGTACTGCGCCTACGCTAAATAATCCCTGACATTTATTTATTTATATTTTTTATCACACGGAAATGTTCATTTAGCGTTTTTACGTTCACTGTGCAAAAAAAGAATGGCATCCACTGTACCGGGGTTTAATCTATTTCGCCTGGACTCCAGCACCCGGCCAGCAGAGCTGAATGTGCGCTCGCTTGATGCGCTTGTGGCTGGGATACAGAGAATCATTTTTGACACCTTGGCAAGCACAGGAAAGGCGATTGACTGCGACTGCCAGAAGCTTAGAATGTCCTCTCCGTCCCAGAAGAACTGGCCCTCAATGTAGCGCTGAACCTCGTCTCTCTCGGAAACGTCTTCACTATCATCTTCCCACTCACTAAACTCATCTCTGTTTCTTTTGACTCGCTCAGCTTCGTCAACTAAAAATAAAATATAACAATATTTAACCTTTTACACATACATTAGACCACAGTAGCTAAAACGTAAGATATTATTAGCTATTTTATTAGCTGGTACCACTCACCTGGAGGCATGGGCTCTGGCTCCCTCACACTTGCTGAAGGTGTAAGCGGCGCACTGTCAAATTCCCTAACAAGTCTTCTGGCCTGGTCGTATACAGCATTTCTCTCCTCCGCTTGAAACATCTTCAGGGACTTAAAACGGGGACAAAGAAACGTTCCAAGCTTGTGGGTGATGCTGATGGACATTTTCTCATTTAGCAGCTGCGTTGCCTGTGCCCGAATATAAACCATGTACTCCGTATCACCGTATTGGGGCTCGCAGTGTTTCTTCAGTTTAAAAAAACCAAAGCACGACCAGATGAATAGTTGGATAAGTATCACCCTCCATCTCTTCACTCGCAGTTTTAAAAGGCAACAAAAACTCAGTAACTGTGTTCAACACATCCAGCTGAATGCCATCCATTCTGTGGAGCTGATCTTTCTCCTGCAAGGCCTGTTGGATTTCACGGTACTGTTTACTGACTGAATGCATCATCGCGACTTTACTATTCCACCGGGTTTCGCATTCCTGCGTCATGGTGTGTGGTAGTTGTACTACAGTGCCGGATTTTTTCAGGTATGTCACAAGGCTTTTGCATTTTGCGATGACATCACTCACGTCGTGCATGTATGGTGGCGTGTTCTCTTTCACATCAAATGTGTGTTTGAGGACGATGTTAATGACATGGGCAGTGCACGGCATCCACCTGTAGCTGCGAAGGGCAGCTTTTATGTTTGCGCCCTGGTCACTTACAAACATTACTTTTGATATGCGAGCAGGTTCAATACCAAAGTCATGCAGCTCCTTAATAATTTGTTCGTGGATGTTGTGTGCTGTCTTTTTGAGAGTTGAGTCAAATTCAGCTGTGCTTATGACACGGTTCTCCAATTTCCAGTCGTCATTAATGAAGTGACCAGTAAAAGTCGTGTATGCTCGTTTGTTGAACTCATCAGTCCACATGTCAGTGGTAATAGCTATGCCACAATCCAGAGCTTGATTTATCTTCTTTGAGAGGATTTTTTTTTTCTTTTGCGGTTGATTTGGCTCTGTCGCAAACAGTTTGCCTGTGAGGGAGTACACTGCTGGCATCCACACGTCCGTAACGTGAACCAATGTTAATTAGACACTGGGCTACGGTTTGGAATCCATCTCCAGATACTATGTCGAAGGGCCGC